>CAJPEX010000196.1:10643-131833 GCA_905338405.1 Notodromas monacha | reverse complement strand
CACCCCCCCCCCCCCCCCCCCCCCCCCCTTCTACTTCGCGTACTCGGTCGTGGCCTGACCTGTGTTGATGACAAGGCCAAACACGTGTTTGCAAATCCGCCGACTTCACCATTGCGTCACGTTCTTCTGGAAACTCGTACGAACACGCGCTGCTGGCCTCAAAATTACCAAAACCGCTTCACTCCGAAGTCGAGTCATTTTCGAGGGCATCTCTTGAATGCATCAAGTGGATTTATTTTACTCAGGAAAAGATTGAAAATTTCCGAAGAATCCAAATCTACCCCCCTTTTAGAAATCATCGCCACTAAAATCAGAAAAGCCCAGAAACCCGCGAGTTATCTTAATAATGGTGCAACCGTTATTTATTTATTTGTTAAAAGTATTTGGATGCTTGTTCGAGTCAATGGCTCATTGAATAACTTCACCAATTTCCAGGAATTGTCTTGGAATCTGAAAGTAACATAGAAGTGGCTAAACCTTTAGAAGCCGTTGAAGTAGATAATTAGCCAAATGTTCTGAACCGAGGTAAACGTTCTCAACACTGGAGCCACTGTTTTTTTGGAACCAAATCTAGCTGAATCAAGCAAACTTCGCTGACATTGGTAAAATTAAGAATGCTGAGCTCACAGTCGAACGTACGCAAAAACTGCTGTGGCAAACGAATTGCATCAGAAAAATCTAACTGAACAATGATACAAAATTCAACTCTTACGTAATGAAGTTTCTAGACTTCTATAGAGCCTCAGAAGCAGCTGTTTTGTGGAAAAATCAGGTCCTTGAATCGTCGAATCAAAGAAAGGATGTTTGAAGAGAAAATGTTCACGCAATGCTGAACTTCGTTCCTATGGCGCGCTCTCATACTCGTTGTTCAATGTTGGATTCTCGAGGGATTTTGGACGGAACCCCGAAAAGGGGCGTGGGCTTCGGGGTGCTCCGGAGTCGTCGTCACGGGTTCGGAGCGGCGGGTTATGGGTAAACGCGGCGTCGATCACCGGCTTTGCCAGTCACGCAGCTCCGACGCAGGCGAGTGGACTTTCGCCTCGCTGATCGGCTGATGGTTCGCAGGACCGCGCTGAGACGCCGTTCACGACCCGTCAGGGCACCTCAACTGCGACGCGCGTGAAACACGAGGCCGTGTGCAACCAAGCCCAGGCTGGGAATCGAGTCCGGCCCCACGCTGCACGGGTTGGTGGGTCCTCTGGCTGGCACGATGGCGGAAATTTACTTACCTCAGGGGTTCTCTATCTGTGCACTGCGGAGCCCTAGGGGCTTCTCTTGATCTTCGCTGGGGTTCCGCTGATGCTCAAGAAAATTAATGGAAGGAAAGTTGGATTGTGTGTAAAATAAGCAAGTAAGGCTGGCAAAGAAGTGGCCTGTCCATGATTCCAGGTGAAAAAGGATACGAACAGAACTTCGTCCTTCGCAATGACCAAATTAACGCTTACTTGCAAAATATGTGAGATGACCCCGTGGAGTGCCAAAGGCTCCTCTCGAACTTAACTGGGGCTCCGCGCGTGCTAAAGAAAAATGGTGAAATGAAATTTGGATTGAGTTTTCGAAAAAAGAGGAAGACTTGCAAAGGACTAGCCTAGCCTGTCCATAATTCAAGGTGAAACGGATATGTACGAAATGTTGTCATTCTCAACGTTAAAAAGTGAAGATTCTGCAATAGAGCGCCGGAGAAAAATATTTGTGAAAAGGCTCAAAGGACCATAAGGCTTGAGAAAATTCGACATTGAGGGGAATATCTGAAACTAGCATTCCATAAAGAGGGAGAGAGAGAGCGAGAATCTACATGTTGAAGTCGGGGGGGGGGGGTGAATATGAGAAGAATTTGAAAAAAATATCTATGCACAGGTGAAACCTGTCAATTTTCAACAACAAAAGGTTAAAAAAAAACCTCGAAGATTCTTTAGGGTTTCCAAGTTAACTGTGAAGTAAAGCTTGTACCTTTTCTTCCTCTTATGGACGGAACATGATGAAGTACTGCAGTGTTACGTTTCATGAATGAGAAGTGAGCGAGAATAAGTCATAACCAATGTTTATTTTTGTGATCTCGAGTATAGGCCGCACCCGAATTTTGAACATGCAGTATAGTTTATGTGGAAAAGTGTAGTGGGCCACACACAACAAGTTTCTAGTTTATTCCCGGGGACAATGCTGCCTAAAGCACTGACTGAACTTGTCAACTTTCGAAGAAATTGAGTTCCGAAAGTTTCTAAATAGAGGTACAGTATAGAGATGCAATTTTTCTCAAACGGGACAAAGAAGGATAAATTGATAAAACTGTTTTAAAAGCGAAAAGGAATTGATATTTTTCTGGCCGATTTTCTATGATCTCGATTGCACGTAATGTTGCGCAGGCATTTTATTAAAAAAAAACGAATAATGAAACCATACAAGCCTCTCAAACTTCAGTACCAAATTCGCTGGAAGTTATAGATTCTTTTTGTTGACTGACAGAGAGAGATAAAATGGAAGAAGTGTGCAAGTACAGTATTCTGATTCCGGTTTTCTGACATATTTTTGTACGGATGATTGACTGCTAAATTTTGAAACTTGTGTCCAATCTGTGTCCACTTGAAAACAGCTCAAGGGAGGACGAAAATATTCACAAAACTTATGAACAAGCTTCTTACGGAAGGACGCGGAGCATATTTTCCTCGCCATTAATACATACTTGATCATTCGTTCCCTAATCACGATGAAATCCACACATTGAAAGTGTTTATTATTTACTGAGCCATGAGCAAGACTTGAAAAGACTCCGTACTTTCTCTCAATTCCCTATGGAAATACGAGTCACTCGAGTTATAATGCCTCTGAACAGACCCAGTCTCGTCGTTCTCTGGCCAAGATTACACCGCCAGATCTTATCTTCACTCCAACCGATTTTGTCTCGTGAAAGTCTAGGACAAACCAGATGGAATATTTGCATTCTAATGGTCAATTGAGAGAATGGGGAGATTTTGAACTCGTCTCGTGAGTTTCCGTGGGAAATCTGTGTCATTTTCTTTGACACGAGTTTGCTTGGTGTTAATTTGCGACCGACGCTGTATTTTTCAAGTTTTCGATTCTCTGGGTAGCCTGAATGATTTGCCTCGATCAAATGGTGTTTTTCAATGTTCGATGAAAATCTCGTTCTCAAAATGTATTTGTTTTTCATGGGGATTTCCTGAGTTGAACCGTTCCTGAACCTTACTTGATCTATCATCTGGATGCATCTCATTTTGCTCCCCACAACCTCTCAAAAAAGGAAAGAAAGAATATATTGTGAAACTAATCAACAATCTCGTTGGCTTGCAATAAAAATGAAAGGGTCTGCTCTATCCGTAATCCAAGTCAAGAACCAGGAACGCGGCAAGTTTTAACAGTTTGAATACGGTACTTGGCAATATTCGCAAAAGGGACTCCGCAAAAAAAAATCAAAACGGGCTTCGCAGTAGGTATTGATTGGAAAATGGGGGTTGATTGAGCCAAATGGCTGAGAATTTGTAGGCTATGTCAAAGGATTTCTAGAATTCTATTCAAACTTTTTTATGCACGTCTGCAGTTCGTTCATTCTGTGATGCCGTAAAAGCGATAGCTGAAGAAGCCTTAAAGGAACTGCCAGTTCAGAATTTTATTCAAAGAATTAAAAATACAGACAGGCAATTTTCAAATACATGGTTTATTTTGGGGGTTTGAATTTACCCATTGATTATGGATTTGCCTTTGCACATAGCACATTTCCCCGCTACGATTATTCTATTTGAATATTCTAAATGCAACAGGTATTTGTCAGGTCCTTCAAAACTTTTGCTAATACTGTATATAAACAATTCATTTGCGACCAAATTCTATGAACACTGTAACTCCGATTATAACTCCGATTATCTGGGATAATACCTCGGTGCCTACACTTGGATTATCGTAGACCACGGATAATCGTGAATTATTTACCACATCGTTCATCGTGTCGAAAAAATTGAAGGATGACGTAACTTTGAACCAAAAAAATCGTTGTATATTCGAAGTAAATCAGTGAGAATAATTGCGTCAATCAGGACTTCAGGAGTAAATACAATGGGTCAAGTAAAAATAAAATGGCAAGACAAGCTGGTTGGTTTTCCTCCCCTCCAAATTAATCGAAAGTTGGGCATATGGTTAATCGGAATTTTCTGTTGCATAAGACATTCTTTTTGGTCGACTGAGTATAGTTATACGGAAGGTCCAATTTTACAAGTGAGAAGTGAGCAGAACTTTGAAATTCACTCATTCGGTTAAAGTTGTGATCAGAAAAGAAAACGCGCGACGAATGCTCTTCCTACCCTGCAAATTACCTTATGCCTGCATGTGTGAACGAAATATCAGTGTACAACGATCTTCTCCTAAAAACAATGCTTTTTCTGTGTTATAACCTTATAAGTCACTGGGTTGAGACAATACCGGTGACGTCGCTCCACAACGAAATTCAAGGGACCAGAAAAAATTCATTGCAGAGAGAATTTTATCGTAGAGAACTTCTAAAACATGGAGAGAGTCCTTCGAGGGCCAAAAAATCGCTGTGCGGAGAAAATCGTTGTAGGAATTCCACCTGGATTATCTTGTAAAATGATTTAATTACAGTATTTTGATTCCCTGTTTGTTCAGAGAGGGTCTAATCGCACGAAGATGAGTGATCATACAGAACCCTGTGATGCAGTCGGCATTTTTTGTTGTTGGGAAAACGGGAAAAATGCAGTCGGTCTTGAGAAGTTTTAGTTCGCGTTTATCCAACAATTTCTGAATCTGCTTCACAACTTGCGCAGTGCTCTCTACCAAGAAATTCTCCAAGAAAATTTATTTACAGTCTGTAAATAAATTCATTGACGGATTATATGCGAACAAACTATTCGTTCAAGGACTTATTGTTGTTCATGCAACTTCCTTTTAGAGAGTGTCTACTCGAGCGGTTAACAAGTGAGCAAGACACAGCACTTGGGAATTTAAAAGTAAAAAAAAAAGAGAGAGATGAAGCAGTATTTTGCCTTGAGCTGCATTCATGCACCATTTTTATTTACAGCATTTAACTACGTACATGAATATCTTCAATGAAATTCTCCATGCAACACTTTCTTTCCGGTCCCCAAATACTTTCCAGCCGGCTGCATTTCTTTCCTAGTTTCTTTTCGGCCGGTTACATTAAAGGAATTACTGTTCGTTGATTCACTGACGAAGGTTTTGAGGAGGGTTCACTCGTGCTTGAAAAGAAAGTGAGCAGGACCATGTACTACATTCGGGTTGTATGAAAAAAAAAAAAAAAAATGCTGGCAGTCAATTGTACTGAGCTGGTTTCGTTTTCGTTTATCTAACAAATTTCGACTCAGCTCGTCGGTTTCCACATCAAAGTACTCTCTACGATGACATTATTCTTGAAACTTTTTTTTGTGCGGTCCCGAAGTAAAAATACCTTGATGAATAAACAGCTCCTAGGCGACAAAACCCTCGCAGAGAGGGTCCAAGCACTCGTCACCCGTGCATGAAGGAAAGTGAGCATCAGGGCTCCGTACTGCGTTCGGGATTGTGATGAAGAAATAAATAAAACAAAACTGGACAAATGCAGGCAGTCACTTGTCCACCATGCACGAGAGGCTGGTCTCGTTGAGTCATCAAGGATTCAAGGGTGTTACTCATCCGTCGCTACGGGGCCACAGCCACTGGGAAGCGCAGTGTGTGGGCCCGGTAATCGCACGTCCCATCGTCGGCATTTGTTTAGCGGAGGACGGATCACACCACGTTTTGCGGCCTGCGTCGTGCCGCGCGGATCACTGCATGGTTCTTCTCACGCGCCTTTTGCCACTGTGCGGACGCGATGCTAATGAACCTTGAATATTAGTTGCCTATCGGCTCGGGCTCGCAGCGAACCCATTCCGCGGATGGATCGGAACTTCAACAAAAAAAAAACTAATAGTAAAAAGAAAGGAGACTGAAGAGGCACAGAAAAAGGAGGAGCATCCGAACCATAAATATTTACCTGCCGTGGGAAGTGGGGATAGGCAGCATGGACCGACTGTTTCACCTGGATTTTATTTTCCTCCCGTTTTCAATCCGGGTGGCGGAGCATGTTGGCGCTTTAATTCATAAATGTTGTGACTTCAGGATTGCCCTCATGTCAGCGTTTTGAGGAGATATGAATCCTTTCCTGGAAAGATGCAGCGGTTTCTGATAACCGGCCCACCAACGAACAGACTCGCGGAAAACGGAATCGTAGAAAGCCATCTGATTTAATGACGTCTGACAAAAGTACTGGCACCGATCTCTACAGATCGTCAAAAGAATCCGAAAAATCTCAGTTTTGCTTCAGTTTTATTTTAGCTGAAAATCATGTTCGGAATCCCCACTCGAGATGCAATACAAACAGTCTGTGATATAAGGTTGTTCCGACTATTCCTCAAAAATGCATGCATTCGGGTGCGAAAGCAGCTAGCTGGCCTTTATTTTCGAAAGGCAAGCTTGAAAGTACGGTGACTCAACACACCAAAAGTCTTCAAAATCTATCCCTATTTTGACATTGGAACCTACAATATCATCGAGGATTTTAACCATTAGCATGCGCGTCGCTTGTGGGTCCTTGGTATTCTCTGGGTTCAATTGTATGCCATCCCTGTCGTGTCTTCGAGGTTGTAGCGTTGTACTATGCAGAAAAAAACGTAGAAAATTCCTGCTCACGGCTGGCCTATGGTAAACAGATCACTGGTGTCCCTTTTTCATCGTGAAGGTGCTGCTCATCACTGCCCTCGATAATGACGTTGTTTTTACCTTTTGGTGGCCTCTGATGATGTGCAAAAGCCGAGTCATGAGGCTTCAATAAAATGCGAAAAAATTGAAAAAAATTTATTTCAAAAAATTGCTCTCCAAGGTAAGCAAAGCTAAATAAATTCAGCACAAGTGCAGAAAATACTGGCGTGAGTAATCGTCCTTCGCTGTTTTCCTCGGGAATCCGCGACTAGGCCACCCAACAGTTGGGCTCGAACTTTTGCTTGGGAGTCCCGGTAATTATGGCGTGGTGACAACGTCGACACCGACAGCTGGAAGTTCTCGAAGGGGGCCTAGAACATTAAAAAAAAGCGATGTCACCCGGAAATAAGTCGTTAGCCGTTCATGTTCAAGCGCCTGAGCTCGCCAAGACTTAGCTTTCTTACTCGCTAAAAGGTTCGTCTTCACCTAATCGGTAGCTAATTGCGAATAAATCCGATCACTCAATATAAAGACAGCAAAAAAGAGGGACAGCACATAACTTGTAAATGCAAAAAATTTGAATTCAATTTAGTAAATGATAAAAATATATATAGGTATTCATTTTCAATCAAGAATTCAAACGTTGAAGTTTTTGTTGTTGCTTTTTTTTTATCCGCCTGACCATTTTGCTCCTCCATTCCTCCATCTTGGATCAGATTTACGTATTGTAAAAATCAGGGAAAGTTGTGATTTAAAAAAAGATCATCTCCAAAATATTTTCGTATGACAATGAAAGACTTTTTGAACCCCGAGTTTGCGCAGAATTCTGGTTTGATTTTTCTTTGATACAAACAATCATTTTCAAAATTATCTGAATTTTTGTGCAGCTATTGAAGCGTCAAGATAGTTATTTTACCTTTTTATGTGCACTTGTTTGTCAGATTCCTCTATTGCGGTTCGCACCAGAGCATGAAACCCGGATTAAAGAGGCATTTCATCGTTTCGAATGGATATCGAACTTTCAGAGGATTTTCTACTATAATTTCAACGATTTCTTGTGTGAAAAGATAAATTGAGAATCTTGAGCACTGTGAGGCAGCCCGAAAGTTGTGATGAGGGATGTCAATAGAGAATTTTTGGAACGAAAAGTTTGCGGGCTATGTCGGAGGAAACAATTGAATTTTGGTCGATGTCCGGTTAATCGCCGGCTGGGATCGAATGCATTGTCCAACGGATCGACGCCTTCACATTTTCCTGTCTGACCGCTCCAGAGGAACCGACAGACCGACCGTCGACGCACCGACGGGAGAAAGGAAAAAGGGAAATCAGACGTGGTACAACGATCGAAAATCTCATCGCGGAAGAACACAACTTTTGCCAGCTGGCAACGTGACAGTGGAAGCTGCGTGCGAAGCGGAGGAGAGAGAGAGAGAGAGAGAGAGAGAGAGAGAGAGAGAGATTCTCTCTCTCTCTCTCTCTCTCTCTCTCTCTCTCTTTTGTATCGACAGTTCAAAAATACTTATGCGTATCATTTGTGCATGTGTTCGAAAGAATAAATGTAGATCTTCCAGTCGGCGTTTGTTTTGCTGGAAAATTAAAATCAACATTTATTTTCCTCGGGTGCACATCGAAAGAGCAAGTGTCAAAAGGGTGGGAAAAAGAAAAAAAGAAACTTAAAAAAGCGAGAGTATCAAAACGACAGGCTGCAACAGTTTAGGTAACATAAGATTAGATTTTTTATACTTTCTATGCACTCGCGATCTTTTGGCCCCTGCTATTTCGATTCTAACTCCTTCGAATCCTGATCTTTTGATGTGCACTCCAGGAAATTATTTTGACCGGAGGCTGCAAAAGTTGAGACTAAATTTGGTTACTCTTTTGGTACTTGCTCATCCGACCGCTCATTTTTTGGGATATAACCCTTCTCATGGACCCTGTACTGCATCTTAATTGAATATTCTTCAAATTTTCAAGATTTCAGATGCTGCTGGTTGGCTTTTTTTTTCAAAGATATGCGCAATGTTTCCGAGAAAAAAGTTTCTCAGATATTACAAGCGTTGTAATTCATCTATGTACTCTCTCCGACGTACTGGAATTGATCAATTCTCGAACGGTTACAGCCTCCAGTTACTGAGATTACGCAGTATCATCTTACGTTGCGCAAACGGGAAGCCAGAAAGACTCAGATTACATGATCAACAGCCTGATAGTTTACTGCGTGTTAAATCTTCAAAGAATCTATATAACGAACGGTTTCCCTTTTTTAAAGATGTCTCTTGGTATGATGGATGATTGGAGATGAAAGATGAGTGACTTTTTTCGCTTTGCTCCCGCCTGTCGAGGACAAAGTGCCAGTGCGGGAACTTGTCGGACACTTCCGTGCAGGGGTTTTAACGGGTCGGCGGCTTTTTCGGGATCACGCCCGTCGTCGAAACGGTCATCGGTCATCAGCGCAGTCACAGTGACAACACCTCATGTTCCCGACATCGTCACGAAAAAAGCTTCAGTCACGCTCCTTTTTTCCCCCTCCCTCTACTCGTATGTTTCCTTCGGATAGTGTTAACCGATGAGGATATTTAAAGAAAAAATATATATACGCACACACACACACACACACACACACACACACAAAAAAAGGAGAGTGGAAGGACATCACGAGCTTTTGTTCAGGCGGGAAACTGATCGCTTTAAGTATTCCCGTTGCCGCAAAAAGCGCGCACTTGCTGACGCGTTAATGTCGCTGGGTTCGTTTTACGACCCGACCCGGCACAATACGGCCTGTGTCCGGCGCAGTTGACCGCGAAGGGGTTAAGTTGGGGTTCCGGATCATTGCCGTGGCCTGTGATTGCACTTCCCTGCGACTTATCGACGCGCTGTCGCAATCCTGGCTTCTTCGTCGATCACTCTGAGCAACCGTGACGACTTCAGTCCCACGGAAGGAACAAACCCTGCGCTTTGTTTCCGGCAGGAAACAAAGTGTCTCCGCTTCTGGACCGACTCTTATGACAACTCATCTGCCAAATCTCTCTTATGTTTCCAAACTCCAATTTAGGCGAGTCGAGACAGCGCTCTATAATAAGCTGCATCTCAAATTATTTTTTCCGTGATTTAGAAATTTAACAAAAATCACTATCGCGAGTATGCAATGGTAAAGTTCGGAATGGCAGGCGTGTCAAAAACTTGCTGGCTTTTCCATCATTTCCTGATCCATTCGTTGCGTCATAAGTTTGTGTGACTTAGTTTCCTTAGTCGATATTGGACGTTCTCAACCGGGGCTTTTTGGGGCTTTCAACATCCCCCTTAAACTCTTATAGGAGCTCCATACAATCTCCTTTAGAAAATACTGAAAAACTTAAATGACCTGAAGGACTGAAAAACAAAATATAGAAGGAGATTTGATAGCCGAAAGAACTAGATCCCATGAAGAATAGTTGAGGGCTATGGTCTTTTCAGTTCGAAATGAAGACCCAAAATAATTTCCCTGATGAGGCGCTTGTTGGCCAATGCCATCACCAGCCCATCAACATTTTGCGTTTGGACCATATAGATGAGATTACGGTGCAGCCTCAATTTGAATATCCTGAGTATCAGATTTATGCGCATTCTCGAAATGCTGAGCTCATTTTTCGAAACTTGAAATGAATTTTCAGTCACTGTCTAGTGGATAACCTAATTATGCGCGGGAATTATTTCAGGACGATTCCGAGAAAGTTCGAGGGGAAATCTTCGGATCGTGGGAAAATTACTGGGCTGCATGAGATGCGGGCTTGTGCAGGGATGGATTCGGGAAATTGATTGCAGCGTTTCCACGATTGAATTCGCTGCTGGAGCGAGTGCGAAGAAGAATTGATTGGTTCTCCCGAGGCGATGGTCCTTAGGACGAAGACGAATGACCACGCAGCGTCGCGGCCGAATATGGGAAGGCCGGTGCGGCGGGCGTGCTAGTCCTGTTGTCATCTGGTACTGCTTGACATGAAAACCGACTTAGCGATGCCCAGTACTCATATGGACGTAATTGTTACTTGTCTTCGCCTTCGTGCGCCCCGAAATCGCTGCTTTTATTTCCCGCGATCCGACGGCGGAACCATGATTTATGCATGAGGATGTGGAAATCCCGCCGGCGTTGCTCGATTTCGCCACAACGAGTCCGGATCGACGCGCTCTGCATGGATTTCTCCGCGTTTCCTCCTTTGGCAAAAGAGCCGTCACATTTTCACCTCTGTCCCGATTATAGAATCGTCTGTCTGCATCTGACGCGCCATGTCTTGGACAATGTCTGAAGTTCAAAAACAGTTCCGTGGCGTATTCAAAGTTTTCGTTTCCACCACTAGTCTCGTGGTGACTTCATATGACTCTCCCTGTTGGGACTCGCGGTTGCTCTCAATTGCAACCTCGATTATCCGGACTGAAACCAGAAGTTCTTTTTTTTAACTCATCAGGCCGCTTTTTTTTCTACTGTAAAGAGCTTCATTAAATCTGATGAACGAGCTGTATACGAAATAAAATTTCAAGCAGCGTACCATTTTTTAATCAATAGAAATTCACCTGGAACGACTTCGTCTGTAACGATTTTCCTCACCATACCATTTTTGAGGTTTCACGAGACCTTCGAGATGTATCCTCAATAAAATAAAATAATTCGGTCTCCTGAGGGAAAGACAAAGTTCACCTAATTAAAATGCTGTCTTGCAATCATGGAAATTACAGTTGTGCTAACTTATGTTCCTGGAATGTCTCTGAAATCAATGGGAAACATACAGTCTTTCACAGAATTCCGAAGGTACGAGAGAATGAGGAAAGAAACCTTTGGGGGGAAATCGTTATTTCTTTATAAACAAGATTTTTGCAGAGAGAGTCTACGTGTTTTTTAGGAGAACTGTTAGTTGAATTTATGGCTATTCAAGCCACATGTATTGAACGTTTTCCTATATGTTTTTACCCAGACCAAAGGATGTCGTCGTAACATGAATAATCAATAAAAAAAATGCGCATGCTTTTTTTCGCGAATTTGGGGTGCTGTAAGTTTAAAACACGACAAATTGAATCCACGGTCTATCAACGCTTTGGTAATACTGGTTTTACGTTATTTGTTGCTCTGAACACGGAAAGTCAACGCTGATGGGTGTACTCAATAAATATTTACTGCGATGACACTCTGAAAAGGATGACGCGATACGATACATGCGACTTCATCATGGCATCGAAACAAATTGAATGTTTTTTCTTGAGAATGCTTGAGGACTGGAGGGGTTGATAATTTCTCGTTGACTTGAGAGCGCTCTGAAGAAAGGGAATGTTGTACAGTACAGTAATTTATAACCTTTTTTTTTGGGCGTGCTTAGCTGCAGCGGCGTGCGTAAAGTCGGAGCAAGCATTCACGAGCGTAGTCATACGAACTCTTTTCCTTCGTTCGTTCTCAAGAGACAAGTTTTTACCACACTGTTTATTGTCGTATCATCGCCGTCGATGACCCAGAAAGCGCTGGTCGCACCTTTCCCAGGCAATTAGCCAGAGATGATAGATGCAATCATCACTGTTGTCGATGTGGATTTATCATGATGTCGCGTTCTGTTTCCGAATTGGCGCGCTTCTGTCACGTTTCGAGGAACGAGTCGTTTGTCACCGGCAAGCGGTACTTGAATTGGACCGAGGCGTGGCTGGATTAGGACCAATCTAGCCGTGTAAAAGGGTACTTGCCCAGGTGCTAATTAAGATGCCTCGATAGACCACTCGGTTGAGTGATCGGGGAGTACTGGTGTGGTGTGATCGCGAGCCCGGGATAATTAGGGCTCTTCTTGGGAGGGCGGGTGGAGCCTGGTTGAGACGAGATGCCTGATTTGTCGAACGAGAGCGCGGGAGGCTAACGAAGGCGCGCCGTCAATTAGAAAGCGCATCGGGTGATGGGTGGAAAGTTGATCGAAACCCGTCTGGGGCGAGAAAAGAAGGCGGGTGATGAGGAAATCGGGAAATTGATTCGCGGATGAATCCTGGCCGCGGGCCGTTAATGGGCAGCAGCCGGTCGGATACTAATGCCGCCGTGTCCAAGGTGACGATTGCCGAGATAATCCTTGGCTTGTTTGGGGATGCTCGTGGGTGTCGGGAGCTTGGTCAACCGTGGCAGCGCTTTGCCTCCGCTCACCCGACCGCAAATTTAATTATATCTTGTCAACACTGCGCCCAAACAATTTATTTCTCTCGTCTGGAACTTGAATTAATGACCCCGTACGAGTATACGTGGAGCCGAGGAACTTCCCTCTGCAAAAAAGAAAAGAAAAAAAGAGTTTCGGCTCTGCTGCCGACGCCAGAAACTGTTCGAAAGCGTAGCTGAATATATCCAAGGTGTGGCGCTGATCTTCAAGTCGACGCATTCGAATGATTCGGGAATTGCAACCAACGTTATTTTCTGTTTGGCGTGATCGTATTCGCAAATCAGAAATGCAAGTTTCTTCAGTGAGAATATTTAAAACTTGAAAAATTACTCAAACATTATTACTGTAAGCCGTTCAATTAGATTAGTCGTAATTGGGCTAGCTAGTGATTTACTCATATTTTGGACTCATATTTTGCTTATAAAACACGACGGCTTGCAGAAATGCTGTTGTTCCTTTCATCCGCTAACTTTATACAGTATTGGCAAAAGAAACCTGTGAACTCATTTTACAATTCGATTGTGCCATTTCAAGCATCAGGGCCGTAGTATATGTATTTTACGAGAGCTGTATGTTGAAAGGAATTCCACAGGAAGCAAGAACAAAGTTGAGATATCACCCTAGCTTCAGCCATTTCTTTGCTGCTGTTGAAATTCTCAAGTGTGATGGATGTGTTGTATTTATAATCTATCAAATTTTATAATTTTCAGAATGTGGCTTCAAGTTCCCGCAGAAGGTGGTTAGATTCCGTGTTTTAAAATGTTAAAAATGGCTTGTTCTCTTAACCACTAATACCTTGGATATTATATACACACACTACTCCAATATTTTGAAATTGGCAAAAAAGAGTTGAAAGTTAAAAATATAAGATTTGCTCTGGAATACTTTGGACAATGTGTGAACATGATATTTCAAGAGACATTTACCGAAAATCAGTGCCCAAGAATTTAATTTTGTTAAGAAAATAAAAAATTTCTCACAAAGTGAACGTGTCCTAACTGATTTTTCTGAAAAAGCAATTTTGTCTTATTGTAGGAATTTTTCTGAATACGCAAACCTTCAGTTTTAAGGGGTGGGGATTTGTAGTCATTTTTGAACAAGTCCCAATTTGATTCGTTAACCATCCCTCCAGTCCTCACAAGTTCTACCTGTAACGGAATTCTACCTGTACCGTACTGTATCTCGCTTGGAAATTTTCTCGGATGAAAATGCCGGTTGTCTAATTTTATTTCCTCGCTAAACTGGGAGTTATATCTGCGATAAATTTTATGCGGAAGCAAAAAAAAGGGGGCGGGAAACCCGTATTTTATCATCGCGAAAGATTCGAGGGTGATGATGATCCGAGAAATAATCCTGGACTTGTTGGGACACTGGTGGGCGTTGCCGTCACGCCGCGTCTCCCAGCGGGTCATCATCTCCCATCAATCATCTTCCCGAAAGGTGAACTGTCTCCTAATTGACCCATCACACAGACATTTTGTCTGAATCCGGCTCCCTACGCAACCGGGTCGTTGTCGAATATCGCGCTCCGTTTCTGACCAGTGTCTTAATTGCCCGTACGGAAGAAAGCGATGGGCCGTAAAGGCGGACGAAATTGGAGAGAAAGGCGACAGGATTTAACACCTTCAGGCACGCCGCAAACGCGCGGGAAAACGAATATGAGAATTGGACGACGGGTCGGCGCGATTGCCCCGCGGCGGGTCGTAACTCACCTGTTTAACCTGGGAAAATTCGCCAAACGTCGGGGGGAAATCGCGGAAATTTCCGACAAGGCGTACTTCGAATCTTTCTCTCGAGTTTTATTATCCAGGTCGGCGGAAAGAGCTCTTATTCTAAGACGTAACTACGCACCTGATTCCTCGGAGCGCATCGACCAGTCGGTCCTTGGATTGCATTTTCTTGGAACTGCGCTTTTTGGCCGAGTTCCGCCGATTTCCACGAGGCTGTTGAATCCGCGAGGAGATTTAACCCGATTGCAGACCACGGTCATTCATTACGAGGTCCCTAAAGTCTGTCCCTCCCGACGGGTGGCACTCTTGGCGAGATTTATTCCAACGCGGAGGTGCCACGGATTCGGGCTGTTTGGTACCAGCGGCGTCGGGTTTCGCTGAAAAGTCGGGAACCCTTCGCGTAACTTGTGACCCGACCGAAGTCGCGACCTGATTCCTCGGATCTTCTCCCGCCGTTCTTCGTGGGTGGATGGCAGTGCGAACATGAATTGCTTGCGGGGAAGGACTACTTTCGAAAGCCCAGCACATATTTTCCAGGTCGCGAAGGGAAAATGGAAATTTCGAGACGGGATTCTTGTACATCTATATATATTTTTTTTGAAGTAGCGCGCGAGTAACGACAAGTGTCTATCGTTCGCGAATGCGAGAAAGGCGGACTGGCGACAAATTTTGTGCTGAGGTGTGTTATTGACCCTTCTCGACCGGGGATATCTCACAGTCATCGGTGGGAAAGTCGAGTCGCGGAAAATCGGACGGCGGTCGCATTTCAGTACCCGACAAGCGGTACTGCAATCAGTCAGTCCCGGCGCGAGAGCAGCCCCGAACAGAGAATCGTTTGTTTCTCGCGGTGGGTCTCAACGACGCGACGCCTTGCGGTCCCTCGCCCAACAAATCATCCGCGCAGAACTGCGCCGAAGTACCCCATGCCTGCTGCTTTCCTTCCTTCCTTCCCTCCTTCCTTCCGCGATTCCTGTTGGGCTATTTTCTTCTTGCCATGTCCTGCGAGAGGCCTCACAAAAAGTCTCGCGAATCACAAAAAAAATATTTTCAATGAAATGAAACAAAACCATCAGCATTTCCACCAAAAAAAATCCCTACGCATGTAAGGCCTCCATTCGTATTTTCAGCCACAAGCTTAAACCAAATCAAAATAAAATGCTATACATGTCACTGAAAATGTGGGTTGCTATGGAATGCGGCTCCTATGCATGCAAAATAACTGGAATATCTTGAAAATTGACAAATAACGGGCTTGTTCCAGGTCCAAGGATTTTTGAAAAACAAAAGCCCAGAGGAAGAAATAGGAAGTTCTAATTCACTGAAACCAGATTTGAACATCAATTCTATCGGATATTATATGTAATACAACCTCGAGGATACGCAGCACCCGAATTTTTTTTATGTACAGTACTTCTTAGATTAAAAAAAAAGTGCGGCTGCTTCATAATTACATTATAGATCTTTAAAAATGTGTGGCTTACACCCGAGTACATTTGGGAAGAGTTCTTTATAAAAACATAAACAAAAACTAATTGATCCCAGTCTGCTCAGAAGAACACCAGAAACAAATAAATGTGCAAATTGTGTTTGTGCGCAACGAGGATCGGCTGGGGTCTGTCTGTCACAAATCCCTCTCTTCGAAAAGAAAATTTTTTTCAATGGCCGGAGGTGGCTTTTAAATTTTGAGGTGGACATATTTGTGTCTGTGACTTTCCTGATTGAATAAAAAAATAGAAACATTTGATGAAAAGCGGCTCATTGTGAATTTAGTTGTTGGAAGTACAGTCAAGTACCCGCTGAAAAAAATTGTAGCGGGGAAAATGTTAGTTCCAAGTGGAGGATCATCACTGAAAGAAGGGAATAACCCGAAGCTGTTTTTCATCGTCTTCCTAGTTCACCTATCAGAACTCGTATGGAGTTAACGAATAATTCTCAATTCAATCCCTCAAAGGCCTCAACTTTATCCGCTTGTAATGTGACAGTATTTTTCATAAATCAAGTAAAAAGGTGTCCACCTGGTTTCTTCCATCTGATATTGAAATTTGTTGACTGGCAGGACTTTTGAGGAAACCCTGATATGAGTGTGTATGCATGCATGTGCATGTGATGTGTTTTTCGTTCTTCAGAGCTCGGGCGGCTTTCAGATCCTGGCAATGCCCTGGTATCACAGGGGCTGTCCACTCGCGCACAATGTTTCCCAACTTGACGAATCGCTGGCGATTGCCGGCGTCGCGCCTTTTCTGGCCGCCCCACGAAAGCCGCTCATTTCCGACGCCGCCTCTTTCCGCGCTTATTTATCAGAGTCCGTTGAGTACCGTGCCGGGATGTCGACAAATTCCTGCCGGTCATTTGTTTGCATTCCGGAATCCGTTTGGCTCAATTTTTCTACCTCCAGCCCCTTGTACGGAGGCATGGCTTGCACGCACGCCTCTTGTCGATCAACGAGGCCGCTGTTGGCAGGCTCATATGGGTGTCACATCTGTATCCCGTACTCTACCGGCGAAAAGCAGAACTTGCTTGATTCATCATCTTTATAAAAGGACGCAAACTTCAAGGAGCCCTCCTGCGTAGAGAGGAATGTCCTTTCAGTTTTTCGTCTTATGCCTGCGAACCAGCGCGAAATAAATCTTGAAAGCTCGACTGCCTGTGCTCAATTACAAGCGGAATTAATACTGTAACCGAAAGATGGTCTTTCTCATTTGATAATAAAATTAAGTGCTACTCAGGATGCCTTTTTTCTTCAGTAATAGCACTGCTTGTTACCCTTCCAAAGTCCCGCGAAAATAAGGTTGCAGTTGAATCGAATATCACGAATGAGGTGAATATAGAAATGGGAAAGTCGGGGGAATGAGCCCAGGACCCGAGTTTTGGGAACGGACATTTTTCATTGCGTCTGGGCAAATTGGATCACGCTCGAAATGAAGTGCAATGATTGTGGGAAATGTAAGGGGCTATTTGAAGTGACTCATGGTGTCTGAAGATTTCCCGTCTGGCTTCTTTATTCTTCTTTTTTTTTATCGGAAAGGAAGCGAATTCACTTTCAGAATGTTCGCGATTTATGAGAGCGATGCAGTGCGTGGATCCTCGATTATCGTGCCTAATGCTGAAACTGGATGCCTTCTTCAAGATAATCAAATGAAAAAATACTGCAGGAAAAAATATTCAGTTTTGGCCTGATGTAAAGTTTCCGACATTAGAATCTGAAAGGGCAAAATATTTCCCAAGTTTCATGATTCATTTTTCTTTGAGAATTCGCGAAAATAATATGAGCAAGTTGATCTCTTTTTTTTCGTCTTAGGAGACCAACATTTAAATTGCTCATGTTTTCTTATCTTCCTGCTATTCAACATGTTGATCTTGATCGCGATGACATGTGAAATGGGTCACTGTGTTTTCCACAGTCGGGCTTGAAATTAGGGTACGGATGATTCAATCCATGGTTGATTCAATTTACTGTATGAGAAATCCGCATAACCTGCTGTACGCAAGGAAGTGCGATTTTTTTTTTAAATAATGAGTAATCTATTTCCCGCGCGATTCAGTGATTTTGAAGTCGGTATGTCGAGTTTTTTTTCGAAGAATGTACCAGACTTGGCTTCAAAGGGACGTTTTTTTCCCCCTTGGTTTTGCGCGGACGTTGAAGTGATACAGTACTTGCCTCAGGAATGAATGGAAAGTAGGGTTCCTCGTCGAGACGGCGCGGTAAACCCGTGCGGCAGGAATCGGAAGAAGCATGCCCCACGTGGAATTCATTGAAGATCTGTTGATTCGGGAGTAGCGTGCCAGTTCGCACGGTCGAGGCAGGTTTTTTCTTTATTTAATTATCCGGAAGACGTCGCGGGGACGAGAAGGGGAAATGAACAAGGGGCTCCGGATATTGTAATTTTCCGGGGGCCAGTACATTTGCGATGCTGCACGAGCGAGCCGGGTTGATCCGGCATAATGAGATTTTAATCCAGCGCAGTCCTGATTTCCAGAGCGACCAGGATCTCGGACCCCTTTCCCACATTCGGATGGAAACTTCATACGGCTTCCATTCGACCCGGTGTGCATGAGCAAGTACTGATCTACAAGTCGTCGCCAGGACAGTACTGTACTCTGCGTCCGGCATAAACGCACGCGCTTAGCCCCTCGTCCTGCTCCGGGGTGTCGTCAAATCGCGCCGGGTGACGACGACAAATGGTCCCGACCTCCGGCGTGGGTCAATCGGCGACACGGAAAACGTGGCCCGAGCGAGTGCCCGGGTAGACGTAGATCTGGGCAAACAAGAGCACGAAGGTGTTCCGGCCGGGGCCATTTTTTCCCCCTGCAGCCGCGGCATCGATGGTATCTCGGATATGTGGAGCAAGCGCACGGCGATTGATGAATACTGTTGGCAAGCCTGAGCTCGACCGAGCACCTGGGGAACGACTATTGCTGACGAACGCAGCTGCGGGAAAGAAATGTGAATAATCGTTGACATTGCGGTTCCGCGGTTTGGGTCCCTCGCGCTCCTCAGCAGTGCAACAGTTGTATTGGGTACGAGTCGATGAAAAACCAACTCAACTCCTTGTTGGCATACTCTTCCTGTTTCTCCTATACTCCTCCTCGTCTTCTCCTGCTTTCCGTCGTCCTCCGCTTCCCCCCCCCCCCTTCAACGGTTGACTTGATACGTCAATGTCAATGTCAACCACCGCGAATCCCAGAATCCGGAGGGCCCGAACCTAGCCGTCATTAGGTTTTGGCAGATTCGGCGGTAAGAACGGCCACCTCGCAGAGTAGTATAGGCAGCGTTGTGCCACATATATGAGAGTGATTAGCAAGCAAGCGAAGTCCATAATTAAAAGAAAAAATTACATAAATACGCAAAGGTTAAAAAAATAAAGAGATTGTGCATGTGCAGTATAACCTAATCCACATTTGATCTTGAGTGAATAAACCGCTCCTTGACTTAGACTGAGCTACCCAAAAAAGGTCGATACTTTCTACTTCGTGGCTGCTTGATCTTTTGATGCGTGCTCTTTTTCCCGGTGCACTTTTTATTCTACTTTATTTACAGCACTTGTTCTTTTGAGGATTGTTCCTTTTATAATACAAGTGATATCTTGTTACAGCAGACTTCCAAAGACCAAGGAAAAAGTTGTGATCAAAAATGCAGTTTCTTTATGAAACTGCGGCCCTTTCTCTCGAGAATTTTATGCTTATTCCTTCAATCCCACCTTTTTGTTGTCGCCAAATCTCAGCATTTAAAAGCGAATGCAGTTTTCAAGCTGAACGAAAAATTAACATAGCGAAAGTAACAAGTATTTCCAGTAAAATTTGAAAATTATAACAGAAGAAATTTAGGTCATCATTCGATCTATTTGTTTATTTTAGTTAGATTCTATATAATTTTTTATCGCCATTTTTAAACTAAAAATTACTTGGGCGAAATTCAAAAGGTCCAATATTCGTAAGAAAGCCTGGAGAAATAGCAGAAAAAAGTGTGCTGAATCTGGAGCATGTACAGTATTTATAACGAAAAGTTTCATTTTCGTACCTAAGGGCTAATCTTCTGGGACCTTTGAAAAAATCGTTGTACAGTTGTTATTATAGCATAATTTCTGCTGTAGCTCATTCGAGGCGCATTGTTTTGAGGCCTACTCTTATGAAGGGCACTCACGTGCAGTAGTAAGGCGGTTTTGTTTTGCTGATTTATTGTTCGGCGAGTTGGTTTTCGGCCGGTAGACTTGAATTGCCGCGCCATGTAGACGGGACACGCGGGTCAGGAATCGTGACGGGACAGTACTGCGTGAGTATCACAGGGACTCCTTGCGATTGAGCACCGCCCGGCGTGAGTTGCGCGACGAATGCGTTTCTAGAGAACCCGGTCCCTGCTTGACACCCGGGTTACGACAGCCCAGCCGTGGGGACGGGTTGACGGGCAGCGAGGAGAACTCCTCTCGCTGCGACACCGCGGCTCCGAACAATGGCGAAACGTGTGCGGCATAAATGCTAGGCCTCATTGAAAAATCGTGCCGGCTCGAGCACGAGCAGCAGCAGCACCACCAGCAGCCTTTCTCACCTTTTTTCTTTCGTGATGAATGTTTTTAAAATTATTTTTATCACTCATCCCGCGGGTATCGTCAGGTCGCATCTGCTTTGCGGTGTAACTGTCAGCGTGAACACTACCGGCGAAACCAATCCGTCTTCCTGTCCCCGACTCATGCTTCATCACCCCGGCGCGTTGTTGACCCAATCCCACGAATATCCCTTTAAATATCCATCTTCGCTCCTTCCCAACCAATGGAATGCCTGAGACGGCCTCTTCAAATTTTGCCAGCGTGAATAACGAGGTGTCCGCGAGCCCCAACATTTTAAATCCTAAAGCGCTGGGATTGAAGAAAACCTACACTTGCACACCAGAAGGGACACACTGCAACAGAACTTTTACACTCGTGGTGATCTTGAAACAATTTTCACGAAGTCGATATTTTTTCATTTTATGCCAGAACCAGGTCGACACAATTCATAAATTTTGAATAAATGAACCAGAGTGCAAAAATAAAAACGGTATCTTATACAATATAGTACTGTGCCTTGGGTTTATGCATCAACAGGAGAAGACTGAATTCAATTGACTAAATTCCAAACTATAAAAAGTATGTGGAAGAAACATCTTGGTATCACATGCACTGAAATCGATTGCACTCATAAATGTATTAAAAGTACTGTACTGTAATTCTTACCATTCTCGTGAAGTGCAATACTGGGTGTTTCTGGATCAGCCGTTTCCGTTTTTATTCCATGATGACTTATCCCTGTCCACTGCAGTATCTTTCGAAATAAAGTTTATGTTGGTGAAATTACGAAGTTGATCAATTGAGAGTGAAATATTTTTTCCATTCAGGCATTATTCCTGGTGTTGGCCCCTTCTAGGACTATATTTATCACGATAAGTTGAAAAAAGACTTTCTGGGAATTACGGCGGATTTTTTGATGGTATGAAAATCTGATTCAACGTATTCGGAGAGGCTTACATAGTCTAATTGTGAACGCGTTGTCCTCCCCATCGTGAATATTTGTGGGAAGTGCCCGGGGTGAGACTTGAGACAAAATCAAATGATATACAGTAATTGCTTTCCGAATTTTTAAACTTACATATCTATTACCTGCGCGACGTTCGTTGATTTCAAAATTGGTCGCAAGAAATATCCAAGTCGGTCCGCGGGGTACTTTCATATCTGTCCGTTACTCGGGGGGACACGCGCAGGTCAGGTGCTGCACGTGACCTCGGCCCTGCTGTCGCAGCCTGCGCCGCTTGCTCAAGCCACGCCGCGACGACGACGACGACGTCGACTGCGACGGTCACATGTTTCTTCTTTTCTTTTATTTGACGATATCTGTGTTGCTACTTGCCAGCCAGCTCGTCGTCTGCGAACGAAACGACTTTTCTGCGGCTCCATTCTGGCAGGATTCTCAAAGCAAGTTCGATTCCGCGCACGATTTGCGAACCTGCCGGCTTGGGTTATCTATATACGCCTGCACCTCATTATACTACATTATTTGCTCATTCCGAAGAGTGAAAATAAGTTTATGAAGTCCAGGTCCGAATATTCAATTTATTCCTTAACGTTGCCTGTAAGAAGGCGGACTCTCGAAATCGATTTCACCCGATGTGATGAACGTCTCACATGAAACTTTCCTCTCAACTTCCTGTACATGCGGCTTATCTACAAAGATATTCGTCAAGTGATGATTCGTTCACCACCCCGATGAGAATCGTTGTACTTTAGTCTTATAATTTAAAGTCTGTATTCTTAATTTTAGATTGTGTCAAAGAGTCACAAACATGCTTTTCTACTGAAACTGGACGCGATATTTTTTATTGCACTTAGCATGCTGGGAAAAAGAATTCTGATTTTCAGAAAGGGTATCTGCTGAACATTTAGAGCCATTATTTTATCGAAAGATCATCGAATTATCTCTCAAAATCTTTTCATTTTTTCTTTGTACGCCTGCTAAAAGGAAAGGTTTCTAAAAATCTGGTTCGGACGCGTCGCTCATTTTTTTTTTATCGAACAGACGGTTTGTTTATTCTGCACTCAATGTAGCTCGTTTAAAATGTTTTAAAAATGAGGCGTTCAATATGAACGACTGATAGCAGTGATTGCTCATCAAAATAAAAAGGTTGAGCAATTCTTCATTTTAGCTTGAGAATCCATAAGGCTTAGAACGGATTTCTTCGAGACTTTGTTTGCCGTGGCTGCCAGTGTCCAATTCTTTAGAGTTTCTCATCATGTGCCTTACTCAGTACAGTACTGTACTCGAAACCAAATTGACGTAAACGGAAGAGACATACGATCAGATGATAGTGAAATGGGTCTGTGTCGGATCTTGTAGAAGCAAAACTGATGAAAGTGGGTTTCATGCGAATTACGTTGTTTTCCAAGGGCTCAAAAACGTGTATTCGATCGTTAGGTTCAGGATTTGTTTGGATTACACGGGCACCCAGTGACGAGATCTCGATGAGATGGATCCTTGCCGCGGAACGCAGACGTGACGATAAAAAAAGACCACCCTTCGGCGCTAATAAATATCGCCACTTTGACTTGCGAAAATCGATCTTCCCCGGGAAGCTGCTCCGAAATGATTCACAGGAACTTTTCAGGCTAATGATGCGCTCATTGAAAATATACGAAGAACGATCGCAGATTTTGGTAAAATTTATCGAACCCGTTCAATCCTCGGGGAAGCGTTCGCTGTTGCAGCGATGAACTCGTTGTTCTCAACAGTGTGAGCTTTTGGAATTTTGACAGGAATTCCACAAAATCTATCAAAAGACCGACTTTTCAAGTAATTTTTCGTCAAGCATTTTATTTCGAAGGATATTTTGAAATGCCGTATTTATATATCGTGTTTATACATAGTGCAATACGAGTTTATCGTGCAAACTTTGAGCACATATATTGTGCAAACTTTTTGTTTGCGAACATTTCCATAAAGGATGCGGATGGCGTATTTACGAGTAGCTTTTGTTTATTCAGCCACAACATATACTGTAAACAATGTCGTCATAGATTCAGAGGTAGACTTCTTTTAAAAAATTCGATCTGAAAACTTTTTTTAAATTATGGCCTAGTCTTTTAAAATTGCTTTTAGTTTTGAGTCATAAACATAGATATGAGTCTAGCGCCCCAGTTCTTTGTGAACATTCAGAATTTCTCTGAAATTTTTGAAACTGAAATCACATCGGATTTATGTTTTTACAAAGATTTGTAATCCCTGATCAAATCGTCACAAACCCTTAAAAGTCCAGGGGGATTGGAATTGGCTGTGCATGCCGTACTTCCAGAACGTTCGTTTCGGATTCCCCGCCAAAACAAGGGCTAGTTGCATGCATGATACTTTTCTGTATTCCTGCCCTTCAGCTCATCCGTGCGCTTCGAGCTTCACATTTTTCCGGCGTCGTTTGTTGTGGAGTAGAATAAATAAAAATAAAATAAAAATGTCAGCCATAACGCAGCTTAGTGGGAAGAGAAGGTTAAGTGGACAGCACTGACTTGCGCAACTTGTACGAAAGAGGCCCAGGAAAACCCGGTCCGATTCCAGTCGGGTCATCGCTGCCCTTGCGAGATGCGCCGTCACCGCGACTCAGAGCCTGCGACTCTGACGTTTACTCGCCTGCTTATTGCGTGAGATGTACGCTATGAAGACGGTGAACGCAGATAACTCCGCGTCTTTTTCCCGACCCCATGAATTCCCCAGATAGCTGCTGGCAAGGGCTTCAACGAACGTGTTCCTCCTTGTGTCCCAGTCGCGTCTTTTTTTTCGATTTAAAAATGCACCCCGGACACGTAAACGCAACCGACGTTCCGATCGGGCACATTGAAAACCGCGCCCGGAAATCTGGTGCTACTTGCTCGTCGCGGATCAGCTTCCTTCAACGAACAAACATCGAAGCAGCGAAAAAAATAATAAAACAAAGAAACTTACGCATTATTAAGCGATTTTTGGTTTAATTTTAAGAATAAAAACAATGCATACTTTTGTACCATAATATTCTAGACGAAAAACCAAGGTTCGAATCGTACATTGTATTTTTTTTTATATAGAATCAAGACACTATCACCTGAACGCTTCGTGTGCCTCTTTTTTTTTTCAAAATTAATAATTGAGAAGAAAAAAGGAGGCGTTCGTCAAACGTTGGCACGCACTTGGATGCATACATGTGCATAATTCATTTTGAACTGATTATCTACTGCAAAAGTTTGTTTTATGAATGCCGAAAATTTGTATCGGCAAACGGATGACTTCGCATTCCTTCAAGTCCCAATAATTTTTTAAGCAATCTCAAGTCTTGCAATTTTTCACTTCGGAAATCATACAGAAATATTGCTTTCATGCATCTACCTTATGATATCCAGGCCTGACTTGCGCATACATTTCCATTGTAAAAAAAAAAAAAATAAGACGCGTGTCTCATGTTTTTTTTCTCGAACTTGGGTGTGCACTTTACGCAGGGTTGAAGTGAAGGAGGGAATGTTTCATAGACGTAAATCAGCATTTCTGAATCGTTCTGTCTGAAAAGGGGCCGATTTCCATGCCAGACCTTATTTTAGAATGAGTATCTCGAGCAGAGCTTCTTAGGGCTACAATATTTTTCTAAGGTAAAGGTCGTCGGGAGTAGAACATCATTTACAGTACCTCGATTACTTTTAGTAGTCCTTACTTATTTGTTGCAAGCTCTATTTCGTGGGTCCATTTGGTCTCCCTACTTGAGTCCATGTGCCCTGTGTTTTATTAGTATCAATTTTAAATCTTTCAATTTGATTTGTTATTCTTGTTTCATACGCAGAAAAAGGTAGAGAACCAGCGTCATATGGACGCAGCAAGCTACATATGCTGTGGAACTTGACGGCGAAGTTAAATTGTCCGATGTAGTGCTTAACTAGAAAGGTTGCTCTTAAAATTGGACAAGCATCCTTATCGCTAATAAGTGACGGCAAACTTCGCTTACAAGCATTAATTGATGAACGTCGTGTAATTGATGAACTCGCTTCCTTCGGATGAGCTCTTCCCGTTGAAATATACACGTATGTCAAACGGGTAGCGTTACGAAATTACTGCCCTGATGACACGATAACTTCATCTTGGTCCGGTAAATAAATGCACTGGCGTCAGATAAGCAATTTCCTCATTAATTCACAGTCTCCTTTTTTCAATCCAAGTCCCTGTGAGTTTTTCTGCGAGAATGTGCCATGGGAAGGCGAACGAACTGAGGTAGGTACTTCGCCCACACATCCCACTGAGCCTGATCCCCGAATCCCGGCACGGAAGCGCGATAATACTCGTTCCTAATTAAGCTAATTTGACAGCCTCTGTTCGATGTTATCTCTGTTTATAAACTTTCATCAGCCCTCGAGGCGCTGTCGCTTTTATGCCCACGGCGTTTAATTGCTTGTGTCATTTGCGGGATCGCCAGACTAATCGCTGCCTCGCTATGCAGTCGTCGACACGGAAACCTGTGTGACTCGTGGGCGGATTTGGATTAATTATTCGCCTGCGGTCGGTAAATGAGGGCGGCGTTTCAGTACTTGTGGCGACCTTGTCCGGTCGCCAACTCGGGACAATTCTCATCGACAGATACATTCTCTTTGTGAGCCCGTGATGATTTCATTTGACCACTTATCGTAAATGTCAAATTTTCAAGCCAGCGACTCATTCGCGAGATAGTCTTTTCTTGGACTGGAAAAGTTATTTCCGGTTGAAAAATTAATGAAAATTTTCCTGCAATTCTTGCGCGTTAACAGATGAAAGGAAGAATTAATGATGTATGAATCCTTAATTTTTCAGGTTTGATATCTCAGGTTTGACTGAGATATCAAACCTATAATATAATCAATATTGCAGTTATATTATATTTCAGTTACCGACGGTTATATTGATGAGGCGAACCTTGTTGAAGTTCCCGGAGCATTCGGGGTTTTGTGGTCGGCTATAGTGTTTCCGAACAAGTCAGGGAAAGCGATTATATTTTTTAAAGTCTGGCTTTCGCGGTGTTAGCAATGAAGTGCGTTAATGTCCATCGTCATTTCGGGTTGCTGAAACACGCAGTACTGCAATCAATGCACCAGAGTTCAAATCAAATGCTTCCGAATGTGTCGTTTATGTCCAGTAAGAATTTTTTAATGATTCAGTTGCACTTGCGCACGTTCTGCTTGTATCTAAAGTTGTGCCAGGGAATTAAAATGGAGTTACGATGTTACCCGATTTCTCAAGTTAGATTCTTTCAAACCGCTGGTGATCATAAGAAAACATAAGGTTAGCCTTTGTTCACTTGGTAACATGTTTTATCGCTCGAGCAACTTCTTGCTTACAAATCAAGTCTTTTATTCGACCGTCTCATTTAGCATCACACACACGAAACATTTTCGGAACGTATAGCATATTTTCATTGGTACGTGATTGTCTTATGTAGCACATTTTCGAGCATTTGAAATATTTTTTAACGCTTGGATTGCGTGTGAAGTGCCACGAACGTACAAATGTGGCAGAGAAACCCTAGCATATACATTTCAGTGATAAGGGGCACCTGCAACTTTTCAGACTTTTTCCATAAGAACTGGGCGAGGAAACGTTTTGAAATTGGGCAGGAAATGATCAAATATTATTCTTTGAAGATTTCTTCAAGCTCCATCCATCCAAGGAAATGGTTCCGAGGGAACATGAGACTGACAAAACTTATGATATGATGCAACCTTTGGATGTTACGCCCGCCCTCCTTCAATGGTTCTTGTACACGTTTTTCGGACTGAGACGCATCTGTGGATGCAGATTACCGAGTCACTTGTTGAGGATCCGCGAAATAAGCAATTAGACGACGCTTCGCAGAAGTAGTGACGCTAACCAGAGCTTCTTCTCTGGCGCATTGTTGACAGCAGGTCCCTCTGTCCCCCCGCCGTGTCGCAGTGTCGATCGCGTCGGCGCAAGTACTGTACCCTGAAGCGCGGAAACGGCCGGGTCCCGGATACGGCGGCGATTTCTATCGACACTGTCGCAACGTCCAGCGGCGTATCCTGGCAAGGACGGGGAATTTCAAGTATCGAGTTGAGGGGTGATGAAATTTCTCCTCTCGCCCAGATATTCAAGTCGAGAGTAAAGTGGGTGCGTGAAAGGGGAACGGGAGAGAAGAATGAATTCTCCCGCGTCGCCGTCACCCGGAGGAAATATTGTACTCAGATCAGGATCCGATTTTTCCATTGGTACATTTCCTCTTGAGAACATTTTCTTCGAATGTCTTACAACAGCAAAAAAAAAAAAAGCACACGAAACTGACGCCGTCGGTAACTGTATTGAATGCGTGTCTTGGGAGTCTCAAACTACAGACTGACACCAGAAAATTTTCACAGATTCGATTTCAAGTACTGCACAATATTATTAGTTCAATCTGTTCTAGTGGTTCCCACGGGAAATTTGTTTTAGGAAAAAGCATTGTCTTGAAAGCCAAACAGCCGAGAAGCCCAAATTTACCTCATGTTGTCTGGTACTGTACTGTCACCATGACGAAGTCCCCAAATTTAAGTTAATTTCCAGCTGGAACTTGTAATCGAATCTTATATCCATTTTTGATATTTTCATGATTTCACGGTGAGTCGATGAAAAATTCAAGGAGGGATATCCACGTTGATATTCATTAACAAATATGGCAATTAAATTAAGGAATTTTTCCTTCAAAGGAAAAAGCGAGAATCATACGCATCCGCTACGTATGATACTGTATCGCATACTGGTAGTGGATATAAACGTTTTCTGGTGTGAAATTGATGTCAGTTTTTCGTCAGCAATTTCTTACACAACTTTCAAGCTGCTTGCGCTGTAGTTACACTTATTATATCAACAGATTACATGATTATTAACTTACAGATTTTCTTGAAGTCTGACGCACAGTTTCCGTGGCAAGCTTGGTATTGTCCTTAAAATCGTTCATATTCAAGTAGCTGCATGAAAAGTTTTAGGACGGGATGTATCGACCTTTATGACCTTTATCCTTTTCCAAGACGTTCATAATTACGGAAATAATGGCAATTTGAAATGTGTGTGTGTATTTTTTTTTAGCGGTATGTTCAAGTACTCGGGTGTGTTTCTCAAATAGGGTCGAAAAAAAGATGTTTGAAAAAATCGTCATCATTATAGAAAATTTGAAAATTTCTGTCTCAGAAGTTCAAGACTTGCCTGTGTTTGGAATAGTGGAAATTTAATATTTTCCAGTATTTGATGGATGTTTTTCGCACCGGATCGAACAAATGCTTGAAAATGAAGAAAAGAAATTCAGAAAATTATTGTCTCGGAAGTTTATACGTTTATGCGTTCGGAATCCTGAAAAATTAACTAATCGGCCGAGTTTATCACTCAAATCATGGAATCGTGGAAAATTTTCTACAGTATTTACACGTACAGTATTTAGAGCATTTTTTGAGAATCGGATCGAAAAGATGCTAAAAAAAACATTTGTCATCATAAAAGAAATTCAGAGAATTATTGTCTCGGAAGCTCACACATTTTAAGCGTTCGGAATGTGGGAAAATTCTCTTATTGACTTGGTTCATCGCTGGAATTTCAGCTATAAATCGGTGTGTATTAATTCGGAGTTACTCGGCGGATTCGAAGCCGGGGAAAGGAGTCGCAAGGCGGGCACGTCATGGGCAGCCACCCGATGTTGTTCCTGTTCGTGTTCCGCGCTTGATTAGATGCCACGAGCATGGCACGTATTTTTATCGCGACACGACGAGTTCCGTGTCGCGTCTGCCCGTGGAATCCGTCGACTTTGCCGGGCAATTGGTTAACGACATGCTTCCTTCCGTCGTCAAGTGATCCCGGCGACGATGCGGTAGTCCGACGCTCACTTTTGAAAGTCGTCGACGCATTCCACGCATACCTCAAACCACCGAAACGTACCGGAATGTCCCGAGTGGGAATCCCTTTTATGGCTCTACAAGTACGCTCCCGCTGTAACGAGTTTGTCTTCCCAGTACACCTTCTATCAATATAAGAAGTGGCTCCTCTTGAATGATTTTATCTGGAGAGCACCTTGTTTAAAGGGATTTTATATGAATCTTTAAAGTGACCTCCACGTCAGAAACTAAATAAATGTCATCACGTTTTAAGTCATATGAGCAATCCGGTAAGTTTTTGGAGAACTGTGAGCTTTAACAAAAAATATAAAATGCGCTCCATTTATTCGGCTTCTTTTAGCTCGGTTGCATCATTTATGCAGGAAACTTCATTCGGCGATACTTAGTACAAAAATGTACTGTATTTGCGAAGTATGAGACGTTTATTCGTCAATTCCGAAGAGGTTGAAATAACTGATTGATAGTTCGGTAATCATTTTTCGCATCTTTCGTGACAGTAAAAAAGCTAATTTGGCCCCAGATGATTATTTTGATGATGTGTGCGTTCTTCAAAACAACCTGACGTCTCATTCTTTACACAACATCAATTGATCTCGAACACAAACGCGGCAAGCCAGAAAATGAAATTCTTCCTCCAAGATTGGTAAGGCTTTTGTGATGGTGATGCGATTCCTTCTCCGCTGATTTTTTTTTATGACCACAATGAAAATGACGCATTATCCTGACGACCATTAGTCTTGCATTCATATAGGCAGTAGCAAAAAAGGAAAGATTATCACTTCGATCTCAGAAGATGGATGAACCTTGATTTAATCGTGTACGCGCGCATGTTTTTCTTCTGCTAGTGGTCCTAAATGCCTTCTCATTTGTTCACTGATCAAAACAATCGGTCGGTAAAATAGGTAAAATCTTGAGATTCTTTTGAAGTGAAGAGAATTGAGATTTTCCTTAGATGCTGAGCTGTGGAAATGATCACACTATGATATGAACGATTTCTCGCACGGTTTTCTTTGACTTGTTCAATGAAATGCAGTTCACTTACAGAGACGTTTGCCTGAATATATTGATACTGCAGGATGGACCAGAAAATTCTCGGGTACACGCAATTCTTGCGACTGTATTTGAAATTTATATATGTACGAAATTGAAGTTAGGAAAATAAAACTTGATTGAATCGAGTATTTTGGAGGGGCATTGAGAAACGTAGTGCTTGGAATTCAGTTTTGACGGGATGCAATGAGTGTACAGTCAGTGTTTATTACTGTTGAGACTTTTTATCGGGTATGAACGAGCATGAGCAGGTTTTTTTTTTTTTTTGCTGAGATTTTTCTGAAAATCTTTCAAGAGCAGTGATGAAGGAAACACTGTACATTCGTACATGTTTTCGAGAAATTCAAAGATTTAGAATAACATACAAGTAGATGGCGATGCGATGTGTGAGGGCTCTTCAAATAAAAATCTTTTAGGAAAATTCGATGTGAATGGTGAGATCCGTCACTTCAATAAAAATTACTTTACGTATGTTCCGTTTTTTTCTACTATTACGAATAATATGATAAAATTGCGAACTCGTTTCCTAGGGGTTACAGACCAATAATGACCTAAAACATACTAATACCGATATCCCACCACATTTTGAAGAGGTTTATCTTGGAAAATTGTCAATTCTGTGCAACATGTAGCGCTTCAAATAAAGGTATCAAGCATACTGACCGATTGGTTTCCTCACCATCGTTCGGATTCCGGACACGGTTAATCGGTTACCCAGTTATTTCGAGCCCAGATAATCGGACCTATAACGCATTGTAATATATTCGAGAATCGAGGTCAGATGCCGAGAGATAATTTGGAATTAATTTTAGGCGACGGTCTTTTTCGAAATCGATGATGAAGGAAAACAGAATTTTCTCGATAAACGCAGTGATTTCTAATATGAAACATGAGCGGAATTCCAGGATTTGAAAAAATTCCAAGGATATTTTCGGCTGAATCGGTTTAGTTTATGATACATAATAATAATATTGATGCCTTGGTTTGATTCGGGAAAGTCGTTCAGGCCGATCAAGTCTTGGGAGGCGGCACTGAAGGAGAAGTACAACAAATTATCCTTCATGGATTCATTGATTTCTGATCATGCATATCTTCAATTTTTATTCCCAGTGATTTTGAGTGGACTAAGCTCAGTGTGTGTGATTGCCATTTACTTTCATCTGAGAATTAAAGTAGACTGCAATACTGATTGATGGATAAATAAGCTTTATTTGATGCTTGTCAGCATTCATGAGTTTTAAAAAATGTGCCCCCCCCCCCCCCACACGCATCCATTCAATAGATAATACATCACACTACATACAAATTATATTAATACTCTAATGGATTAGCACATTTTTTATTAAAAAAAATCACAACACAAGGTAATCAGCCTGTTTCCAACTAATTATTAATTGATTGAACGATTTATAAAGAATCTTCAAGGAGCAATTATTCAGGGCTAAAACTTTTTCGTGGTCCTTCAAGATTTCAGAGAGAACCTTTTTTAAATAAAATTTTGAGAATCCCAAGTTTTTTAAAAGCTCAATTCTGTCGGTGCTGAAAGGTGTTTGAGTGATACAGCAACCAATATGTTGACACTGAAATGATTACACCAACTGGTCACTTTTGAGAATTTAATAAATTTTCTGTTGAAATGCCGTGAGTTTGCTAATAGATCTACAGTATCATATAACAACGGATTACTGCTGAAGGATAAAAACAATTAATGGCTTAGTTACTTATATCACAAGTAAGGTCAGCCAATAAATTATTGTATTGTACTTGATGTTTAGATTTAGGTCCGGAGAAAGTTCAGAAGAACGAAGTCTTGGGAGGCGGTAATGAAGGAAATATTTTGGAGACGCGCAGTGATTTGTAATATTATACGGGGGTCCCGAGATGGAAGATGGGATGATTGAGGGCAATTGGCGGATGACAGGTGGAGGAGATGTTGGCGGGAATGTCAAGGCCTCGCCGCGGGCGGCCGGCGCGGGGCAAAGGGCCGAGTGACGACGGTGGGAAAGCCGTCGGGCTGCGCTAGGAAATCACGAATTCGAATCCCCGAATCGCCAGCGACGATCTCGGCGACCGAAACGGGACAGATCGTGTGTATTTAATTCAGAATCGGCGATTGTCTCGCCTGCCGACGTTCATCTCATCAGTCATATGCCAAACGGAGATCCGGGAGCGTTGTCCAATCGTCGCCCCACTTTCTCCGCGCGCGCGCCGATTTTCTCGTGAAATCGCGCGACCGGGGTTGCCGCGGGTTCGGCCGGGTACTGGCGATGAAAACGTGCGCCGAGGACCGTGGGAATCCCCCTGAGCTCGGGCCGCGTTTAGCATGAATCGCTCGGTTCTAGGTGGCCTCATATCTTGGAATTTTTTATCAGCTTCGGAACCCTTACACCCGCACCGATCGCCGCCGTCGGCATGAACAATTTTTTCCTTCTCTCTCTTCCTCTCTGCCTTGCCCGACTCTCGGTATTTTATGAGTTTATGACTACATGCTCCTCTTACACGGATGAACTCTCTAGATTCTAGAATGGTTTTGTCCACAGCGATATTCTCCGTGTAACGATTTTTCTGTTAGTCTTTCGGTCGAAAGTACCTACGATGAATTCACCTCGACGAACAGCTCACTGTCATTTTAAAACAATTTTCCCTGGCTCACACTCGTCTATGATTAAATGCTTCCTTCATGCAGGTGAACTTTCTTTTTAATGATTTTGTCTGCAATCTACTCCCCTTTTCTCTGCGGAACTACTTTTTTATTTTTGGTCTTAACGTACTTTGTTCTATGAATTTATCATTGCACATCTCTTTTACGAATCGAGAATATTCTTCGTCTCAAAATCGCGTGTGAATGCATGTCCAACTTATACAAATAGTCTCTCTCCAAATACTTTTATACTGTGTAGATGAGCTCTCTCTCTCTCTGGAACGATTTTGTCTGCATCGATATTCTCTGTGAAAAAAAGTCTGTTGTTGGTCCCAACAGAAGGCGTAAGAACCTGTTCTGAACAGCCATATTCTATGGCTCCTGATCGTCTATGACAAGATGTTTCTCTGATGCAGGTTGGCTCTTTATACGTAGTTTATATCTTTGACGTTTCTGTCTACAGCGATATCATTCCTGCAGCAATTTTTTAATTGGACCGTCTATGAATAAATATGAGCAGCTTTTCTCCAACGATATCACATGTTGAAGTAGTGAAACTGAATTATTCGGTGGCCTGTGTCCCGAGTATAAATTGTAGGTAGACTGCATTATTCGAAATTCTCGCAGAATATATTTAATTCCGGATATATTTACAGTACTGTACTTTTATTTTGAATGATTCGTGTCTAATGTGTAACTATTTTTCGAGCTGTTGATATTTTATTACACACAGTCGCAAAAAGTATCAGGGCCTTGAAGGCCGATACCATCAAATCTATCGCAGAAAATTATTTTTGAGCGTGGGAATATCAGCATCGATGGCGACGGACAGATCCTGTATCTATATTATCCCCCGAAATTTAGCTGCAAGCAGCATCAGTCTCTTGAAAGATCAATTTCACAACGTCGAGAGACGAATTTGTTAAAAAAGTTTGCACAGTAATTCCAGGTATCCGAAACCTGTAAATACTGCGAATAAATGTTTGAAGACACTATACTAAACATTATGAAATTCATCTTATAGTGTATTTTAGATGGAAATTTTGGGCAGCAGCACGTTCACTACCGCTCCTGTTGAGCGAATACTTTTTTTCATGGTTATTAGAAGTTCGAAGATTGAAATATTTTTAGAACAGAAAACGTCGATAAGTAAGCACTTATTTCGCGTGTGTAAAACGGAAACATTATTAGGATAAAAAAAAAAAACCTAGTAGCCATAACAGAGGTGCAAGAATAGCGTCACGAATTTAAGTTCTTCAAATCCCGTAATTTTCCAGTGACATGACATGTATCACGATTTTTCTTACCATGTATAACGATGAGATGCTCTGACCGTGCTTTCATAAGTAAGATGTGGTTTCTCAATTGGGCACTTTTTGAAGAAGTGTCGCGGAAGATGTTACCGTTGCATCAGAAAGAAATCATGATGCAACGACGTACAATTAGAAAAGCTTTGACTCTTCGTGTTCGCGACGATACGAATCGATTGAGGACAGACTTTGAGTTGTCGGGAATGCTGATGAGTATTGAGTAAGGGTGTAACAACCTTCAGTTGGGTTTTCCGTGACATAGCACGGCGGATAAGATTCCTTTTTTCTTTCTTTGGCAGTTTTTATTTTTTTTTCGATCGTGAGGACCGTGGGATAATGGTGGTTATCAACCAGTTAGCCGGCCGCGAAATGTTTTCGATGATTTCCCGTGTTTTGATTGAAACATGAGCCGCGATTGATCGCGGATCTGGGGAATGAAAGGAAATTCCGGGGCCTGGCTCGATGGGGCAAATGATTATTGCTGCTTTCTGCGGATAATGACGCGCAACGGGCTCTCGGGTCATCAGAAGCCCGGAGATCCCATCAGCCCGTCAGTGGCACTTGATTATCAGCGACGTGGTGATGCTGAAAAATTTCGAGGAACCCCTTCGCCCGACCCCCCTCTGTGGGGCTACGAAATCTTGTACAATTCATGGGAAGACAAACGCCTGCACATACGCTTATTGCCGAACGAATCCTCGCGCCAAAACAAAACAACAACAACACAACACCCAGCTCGTTATTCCGAGCCATTTGTTTTGGTGACTTGTGAAAATAATTAAAATATATTTTGAATAATCAACTTCGCCAAGTGTCCTCGCTCCGAATTACAATTGCAGGATTTCATGCATAATCTTCGAGAATTTGTTACTGTTTCAATGTCTTTTGGCCGAACTGAGTATGAGAAGAAGCCTGAATTTTTGCTTGAGATTCCAGAAGTATGATCATGACTTCAAAATATGCTCGCGTCTGAATATCCTCGTTCGAAGTTTTATCGTAATTCAGCATGGCATACTGTACTGTACTGCAATTTTATTCGGAAATTTCGTAAAAATTCAGGGGTGACCATTAGAATCATAGGCTCATTTGAGAACAAATTGATTTGAATAATTGATGAGGAAAACGGTCGTTTCGTGTCATTTTCGAAGGGAAAATATTTTACCGGTCGTCTGTTCGAATTGTTTGGTGTGCACAGCCACGATTCGTGCGAATGTGTGTGTTATGGCGAAAACAATGTCAGGTAACACAGTCGTGATGAGGAATCGTTTTTCCCACCGCCGAAGGTGGCTCGCTGTCGGCCGAAAGAGCAGGCTCTGCGATAACCGGGACACGGAAACACGGCATTCCGCGTGTCAGTGGCGAAAAGATTGCCAACTAATTGGCCACCTCCCCTGGTTCGTCCCCTCTGCGCAAGAAAACAGGAGGGGGCCCCGGTGACAGGAACCCCGGCAAGAAAAGGCGCCGACGTGGACCCGACTGATCCCCCGATTGATGGGCCGTCCTTTTCAAAATATTGAACCTTCCGGGGGTACAACATCTGCGCACCGACGCGCTGCGGCTTTATTTCTTTTCACTTCATTATTTTTTATATCGCCCGAAGGCTTGTTCGAAAGTTCAACCGCCTATTTTCGGCGAGACACGTGCACTCGGCGAAAAATAGCATGTGCAGTACAGTACTGAACCGTTGATCAGTCCCGCGATAACCCCATAGGCCGAGTCGAGTTTTCTTCCAAAAATTCCGGAAGATACGCTGCAACCAATCTCTTTTTTTTTTTTTTTTTTTTTTTTTTTTTTTTTTTTAGAAGTTCGGATTTCCAGCTCTCGTTTTTACATTCCACGAGGGACACACGTTCGAGCAGGACTAACGAACAAGTTTTCACTCTTCTGCCCATAAAATCCGAGTAATTTTGATGGACTCTGATTTATAAGGAGCAAAAATGGCAGGAATTGAAAATGAAGTTACATTCGCATTATATATTTCTTAACTTTTCTTAAACGGGATTTCGTGCCTTTTACGAGCATCAAATGTTCAGCCACCCATTACTGTACAATAGTTACGTTTTTGAACCTCGTACATGTTTTATTATTTTCCTTTTGCAATTAATTAATTTTATTTAATATTTTAAAGCCCCTTAATGCAACTTTTTCTAGATTTACGCTTCAGGGAAGCTTAGATGCTAGTCTAAAGTTTGAAAAATTTTGTTATAACAATTTTAGTGTTGTCATGGCATGAGCATTTGAACTGACGTAAGTTTCAGCGTAGTAATGAAATCTCATCCTTCCATGTTTCATCAGTAAATGAGTACTCTTCTTGTTTTGTCTGAATGATAACCAAAATACGAGTATGCCCTTGGTCATTTTGAAGCCATTTAATATTTATTGATAAGTATAAATTTCTAGAGATTTGTCGTGACTCGTTCTGAGAGCTTTTATAAGTGTTGCATGCGTGTGCTGATGAAGAAGTATGAGCTCTCAAGTGTATGTACACTGTATTGATTTTTTTATTCGTTCAAATCGGAACTACGGTGGATCCTAGAATTAGTTTTTTTTTGTTGGTGGAGAGATTGTGGAACAATTTTGCGAGGGATTGCAGATTTGACATGCATCGAATTCTGGAAAATACGTGATTTCCATCATAATCGATAAAATTTGCTTCTTTTTAATATAAAGCGTCGAACGGTGTAATCATGTGTGCTTATCACTCCTCAGTAGTTTAAATGAGCTAATTGAAGGAAGGCATCTGTTGCCCCCCTCCTTGATGTACCTCGAGGCAAAACAAATCGAATATTTGTTGCTGAGCTAATGTATTTTTGTTATAATGTTAGTTTTTAGCGCACGAATCCAAGCATAAAATCTAATAATTTGATTCGATAAGGATTTTTTCTTTGGACATCAACGCAGGAATCATGGTCCCACTATTTTCATGCATGGAACAAACCCAGTGTCCCCTATTTCAATCCACAGAGCTCCAAACCAAAGGCAATAAAACCGCAGGTGTCCAACTCGTTCACCCCTGCTACGGACACCTGCATTTGGCCTTTTATGTAAATTTTTTCGTTTAGTGCATGTATCTACCGTATATACAGGAACGGTTCATGCATGTGATCGTATTAAATTTTTGAATTATCTTTTTCAAAAATGATCCGTGTGATGTTCGAAGTCTGCATTGGTGACTGCAAATTCTTTTACCAGAACATGATTTAAAAAAAAAAAATCGGGAAAAACACGCGAGCAGTTTTTCCCATTGAGTATGAAATACTGTACCGCAATTTCAATCGGGTCAAATGTATATTGATTTTTCAGCGTTCATATCCAAAATGTTATTTAATATCATTTTATTCAAGATAAAACTAATTCTCAAGTTTTGAAGTGTTTATTAAGAAATAATGAAAAAGCTCTAATTTCAGCGGAGTATTCCGTGCCACTAATTATCACTTTGGGTAGCCGGTGATTCGAAAGCACTCAAGCTTTTTTTTTGTGTGCAGAAATTACGACATGTGTCAATAGCAAGCATCAGAAATGTAGCGCATCTATGGGACAATATCAAAATATTCCGATACAGTCAATAATACCATGTCGCGAAGTCTTATCATGATTTTAGAACTTCAAGAGTTATATTTTAAACCTAAAATTCTGGTTGAACTCGCTCGGGTGGACAACGTGTGTGATTCTCTATACAAGAGTATTATGCAGTGTTTTTATCACATCACATATTCTGTAAATTTGCAAGTACTGTAACTTCTCCATTATGTTTCCCTCCAAGAATCTTTTTTCCTTGGTTTATCGATTACAGGTATTATACGAGTACAGAAAGTCCACCGGTGTAAGTTGAAAAGAATTTTCAGGAGTTAAAATGGCGTAAAGACTTCTCGTGAGTTGAGCATGGGTAAATTTCAACCCAAATCATTTTTTTTAAACCAAATCTGTGTTCGTGTTTTTTTCTTAAAATCTTCTTTGCTTATCGCGACCAATGCTCTCATGGTCGACCTGAAAAATGTGCTGTTATATTGCTTTAAGAGGCTTGGAAATCTTGGAAGAATTCAAGCTTTACTTCCAAAACTGACTGATACCGTGGAAGGGAGGCTCCACGACACATTTAACACATTTTTAACACACATAATATTACCATTCAACAAATTTTTTTCTGGGTTACGTAGGCCTTGATTTTAGCTCCTTACTACAGTATATTCTTGTGTTATGGGGAATACAATTAAGATGCTGCTGTCATGAAGTTTTACAAAATATAATATCCAACAATAGTAGCTCAATTCCTCATGTATTGAGTTCACATGTGCGACGTTCATAGACTAAACGGGGTCGGATTCTTTGATTCGGTAGATTAGGTTGATATTGTTACCGCAGCCCAATAAACTACCGCCTTCCTCGTGCCGATGATGACAATCGTTGGTAATAAGAATGCGCGGGATTCCGAGTCGGTACTTTTAAGTTCAAATTCCGACATGGAAAACCCAAACGGCTGTTCATTCTCGGGGGTCAGGTTCCCCGCGGAATGATCGAGGATAGGGCTGACATTTGATAGCGTGAACTTATGAACTAGCCCTCATAATGCCCGCGGTGTCGCGGCGATCGGCCGGCTTACTGGACCACAAATGCCTTCACAATGCGACGGACGGAGGAATGCCGCAGCTTTTGTCACGCTTACAAGGCTCGGAATCCCAGACGGTAAACGGCAAGTGCTTTGAGAGAAACCGCTTTCGGATCCGATTAAATGGCACGGAAAAGTAGCATTCGCGGCGACCCTGCGAATGAACTTGGTCGGTCGGGTCGGGTTGTGTTCCCAGTAGCCTGTGAAAGTAGCTAAAGAATGTCGGAGTCCGTTTCGAGATTGATATGAACCATCGAATGGTTTGACGTGTCCACCGCTCGACGAGGGCGCGGTGCGAACAGAATTCGCAGAGGCGTTTCGAATCGGTTTCAGAATGATTCGGCTTTTGTTGGTCCTAATCCCGGGGGTGAAAAAGGGCAGGTTGCAACCACGAGGGGGATGAGAGCCAGTTTGCGTTTACAGCTGCGTCGAGGGCTTGTCACAGGACGAGGGACGAGGAGTGCAAAACCCAGGGTGTCAGGAGAAAAATGCCGGGGTGCCGGAATGTCCGGGGATAAAATGCCACGTGGTGAAAGTGTTTCTGAGAAGAGAATTCGAGGGAGGCGTAGTCATAATTTTTTCCCGGTGGTCGCGCTCTAAAATATTGTGCAGTACTTCAATTTCCGTAATTAAGTTTTTAACAGCTTTTCTGCCCTCTAGACTCGGATTTATTTGATTCGACATTTTCTTCATGTGATGCGGTTTTCCAAAATGCATTGCTGTGATACTTTCATGCGCAATAACGCCTCATAGAGGAAAAAAAAATTCGCGGGAGACACGGTTGTATTTTTCTTCGTCCTCAGGGTCTTGATATAGAATATTGTACTGTACTGTATATTCATATGTAGGTAACAAAAAAAAATCTATTGTCATGTTAACCCTTGATTCTTAATTTGATTTAGTTTTCAAGATATCATGCAGAGAGATTGTTCGCGAAAAATACTCCAAAATTAAAATGCGTGAATGACGGTAATTTTCTACTTCGTGAAATGGCTCCGAAGTCTATTCGAGGATTTTTAGCATTACTGTATTTTGTCTTCATGCTTATAATTCTTCGTATGAAATATACTGTACTGTATTTCCTTGCGTGTTAGTCTCTCGTCATCTGAATCTCTCATGAGTGGCATTCCCCAGATCGATATTTTTCGCTCATTTTTTCCGTGCAACATTTTCTTGGGGTAATTTTTCCTGCACTTGTTTATGCGGCTCCATGATAAAATTCCATGGCTCTAAAAAATGGTTGGCCCGAAAATTTCGAAAATTTAAAAGAAAAAAACTCTGTTGGTAACTAGAGTAGGCAGATGGTGTGTAGACAAATTCTGAATTACAGTATTAAACAAGTATAATTGCAGTTTTGAAGTCGAATTTCATTCACTAGGTTTCTGCCTTGGGAACCTCAAAATCATGGTAAGGTGAAATTCGATGACGTTTTTGGCTTCCAAGAATGCTGCAGCCCAGGTGGATTGATTTCTACCGTAATTGTATCAGTGTTACAGCATCATTTGGTAATTACCAAAAATTAATCTCTTGACTCCAGGGGTAGGCCCCGCGAGATTTTCTGGCCTACGGGATTTTCTTTTCGGCGGGATGTACTCCTGTACCCGTTTCTGCTTCGTCGAATTTTATGACACGCGCTGTAAATATGTTTTCTCGGCGGAATTGTCTTCAGCCATTTTTTGTCCACGGTATTTTCTTCCGCGACGTTTCCTTTCCCTGGCGTTTTTTCTTCACCCCGACATTTCCTCGCGGCTCCGGAACCCAGAACCAGGTCGTCAGCACGGAATTCGAGCCATCGCAACAGCTCGCCAACCACGCGCGTGCATCTCATGTTCACCTGGTCCGTTTTGCCAAAACGTCGATAGCCGAAAAGAATTGCCGGCGAGGAATGCGTCTAATCAGATGTTCCGCGGCACAACGCAGCACGGGACCCGCGGCTTCCCGAACCGACGTCTCGCGTCCACATTTTCCGGATGGCTCGTCTGATTGATCGCTCTCTTTACTACCCGCGGGACAAGACAATCGTTTGCCAAACATCTCAATCAACTTACCTAAGCCCCCATATAAGCTCGAAAAGAAATGAAAGAAAAAAGACAATGCGGTGACGAGGCCCGGTTTCGAACCTGTAACGAGATGCACTGTCAACCCGAAGGTACCCTCGGATTTCCAGGAGCGTCTGCAAATTCATTCCTGCGGCGCAGCCAGAGGGAAAACAACAAAACGCATTCATCCTTCCGAGAGGACGTTATCTCTGGTTTCGGCAAGACTCAGACTCGGGCTCTTTTATAATTGACTGACGTCGCTTCACGCATGCCTTTTATTTGACGATTACATTTGATTCCTTGAGCAGCGAGAGAGCAGTTTTCTGCTTGTGTTTTCTTCGTCTTTTACTTACATGTCTCTCTCTCATCTTCTTTTTGCAGCAAGGAAACCTTTGGTGCGAGGACTGAAAGACGTGGCGCTGGTAGCGAAGGAGAAGCTGAGACTGAGGTGCAAATCGCGAGGAAACCCGCCTCCGCAAATCTCATGGTTTAAAGACGGCAGCCCGATCACCGAACGCAGGGGAATCAGAATACGCGCCAAAAAGTTTGTAACTGATGTCACTTCGGGCTTTTCGTGTCTCATGACAACTTGTCAAATGCTGTAAACCGAAAAGCCACTGCAACTCATTAACTTAAGCAGAGTCCGTGCACTAATCAATCTGCAATGCAGGACTGGAAGTGCACTTTAGACGAGAGCTTCGTCAAATGAGTTTATATGGTTGAGCCCGTTATGATTGAGCTTATTCTTGTAATACAATATTTTGTTGGGCCTTCAAATGGGGAAACTTCTTTCTTAAAAATGTTTACCCTTGAATTGCTCTTGCTGTTGTCTTTCACGATTTGTGGCTGGCGCTTGCATTGGATGCTTTTACTGCAATTTTTCTTCGGATCCACCACAGAACATTTTTGAAGCGTTGAATGCATCTTGGCTATCCGTAATATTTCTTCCTCTTGTTAAAAAAAAACACGCACACCACGAACATTAGAATATACTGTATGTTGTAGGTATAGAGTATGTTCAAGGGATTTTTAATTACTGAAAGGATTGTGGCTGGTTAATTGTTCAAGTCTAAAGCATGTTCGTGTCTGGAAATGAATATAATAACAATTGAATAAAGAACACGTCGATTCTCTCAAAAAATCTTTTTGTGTACTAGGTTTTCTCAATACATGTTTGATTATGCTATTTCTTGGCCAAACTCTCAAGAAACCTTCGGGGTCTAGTCTGGTTCTCTAAGTACATATTCAATGTGAAAGAATTACGTTTGTTTGCCTGAGTATGATTTTACAGAGTGTACCTTTTCGCACACACCTTTGGAAAGCTGGGTGGAAACTGCTAAAATTTTGATAAACACGTTTACTCCTAAGTGTATACATTTTTGAAGAAGAAAATCCTTTATTTGAGGAATTTGTGGCACCAACTACAAAAAAACAGGTTCTCCGATTTGGATGGCATCTATTTTTGAATACTGAATGCTTATGCTTTTGGAAAATCAGTTGAGGACAGGAAGAATGACAGCTTGCGAGAGAACTTTTTTCAAACGTTCAAAATGCGCTTCAGAAGTTGTTTGCTGCAACGGAAAATTTAAACACGATTTGTTGTTGTTGCAGGAAGCGATCGACGTTGACGATCCGTCGAGTGGCTTCAGAGGACGCCGGTCTGTACGAGTGCAGAGCGTCAAACGTGCTTGGAGAAGCGTTCGCAACGGCCCGGGTTCGCGTCCGGCCGAAACCCGGACCCCTAACGTCTCCAAGTGTCACGCCGAAACCCCAGACGTCGACGGCCGTCAAACTCGGTAATTCTGCTTTTTCTCAAATGCTCTTTCTGCCACACCTCGATATTCCATCTAGTGTCTAAGAATTTTCAAATCGGAAAATTTATCGTCCACCAATCGTGCTCCTTTTTTTATCCGTCTGGGCGAATTTTTATGTTCTTAAATGCGATATTTTGAGAGCCTTTTGAAAATGGTTTAAAAAAACGACTTCGAAGCTTGAATGAAAAATGCATGGATCAGTCAATCAAATTCAGTCAATTCGTCAACTTGGGGTGCGAATGCTGAAAATTCAAATGGCTTGGGATAACCAGAAGAAATTATCTCTGCTACATTTAGAGAAACTTGCACACGAACTGTCAAATTTTCCGGTGGGAGAGGGGACCGATGTCCCCGATTAGGAAATGCATGCATGTTTCCCCGTCTCGTGCAAATTTTCTCGATTTTCAAACTTATTCGAAGAGGAGATAAGTTATGCAATTTTGAAACATGTGTGCGACCGTCTAAAGAAACCCGGGGACTAGTTTCGTCGCTATTTTGGTTCGAATTTGAGCTACAAGTTTTTCCCAGCGTGACAAGTAAAATACTTTTTATCGAGAAAATTGTTCGAAGTACTGTGTAAACCACTTTATACGACATGCGAAAAGGTATACTGTATGAGAGTTGTTAATGTCGGTGATTCAAATTGGAAGCAAGATTTCCCGGACCAAAATCGACTGAGGGCTGGAACTTTTTTCGTTGCAGGTTCGACAGCTTTTCCGTGGCCGGAGCAGCCGTGCCCGATTTCGTCATTCTGTCTCAACGGCGGCTCGTGTATTTATTACCAATGGCTCGGAGAGTTTGCTTGCCAGTGAGTACCAAGAATTGATCGGCATGGAATTCTGAAATCGTGACCGCCGGTTTGATAAGGGTCTTTTCCCAAGTTTCCCACTGCCTGGGAATAAAGCAACCTTTCTTTTTTCACTCGACTTGCTTAAAACGCGATTCACCATCATAGATGCCCTTGTTACTATATGCGTACAAGAATCATGTCTCGACCTCCGTGTATATCTTCCTAGATTCCGCATGCAATATTTTTTGCACTATCTTCAAACTTTATTATGCATGGAGTCGGGAGAACTGAAGTTTTCACGGCCGATTTATGAACAGATTTGAGTTTCGGCGAGACTGTGATGAGTTTCTACGTTGATCTCCGTCATAGCAAATGACAGGAGAGCCACGAAAAAATGTAGGATAGTGAAAATTATGTCGAGATGAAAACCCACGAGTCTCCATGAATTCTTATTTTTTTAAATACTGCCCTGGGGGGATTAGCGAATTCAAAGCAAGCCTTTACGTTATTGTTGACGCATCAAAACAACCCTTGCTTCAAAATATGTTCACGAGCATTAGAATCGATTTCCCTATGATTCCCTTTTTCGAATCAGTTTGGCCTTTTTTCATCTTTCCTTCTCAATTCTGCGTTGCATTAATTTTTATTGTAATATTTCCTCCCGAATAATGTAATCATTGGCTTGTCCCCTCTGTAAGAAACTTAATTTTATCGATGCAATTTTTCTCCCACGAGATTTCTACGTGGCGCCGGTGAAAGGTGCTAAACTTGGGGGAAAAGACCGTAATGATACCTCGGAAGGGTTCAAAAACCGAGCACTGAAGGGTGATAATTGAACTAACGAGCATCTGCTGACCTGATGCTGACTGGGAATTAACGAAATGCACCGCCGGGCCCTAGCAACGCGAGTGCATCACGAATCCATCGGACCGCCGTTGACGAGCTCTTCACCGAGGGGGACAAATTCTTGTCGATTCCCCGGAATCGTTAACCCTAAGTTTGTCATTGTCCCAACCAAATCCCGACACCCAAGTTGATCACGAGTTAGACATTCTGTCGACATGATCTGCCGGTCACGACTCGGCCATTAATCGGCCGCAGCTCGTCCCATCCCCAATTAACGCAAACTCTCATTAAGGATACATTTCTGTTCGCGACGTTGGAGAAGGTGTGGGGGATTTTTCATCCACCTGGGGAGCATCGAAAGATTATCATTTGATTATTGCGAATTTGGTTTCCCGTCCAATTTACCATACTGTGCCCTCATTAGATACTTGTTGAGGATGTTGGATAATTAAATTTTTTTCGAATAAAAGTGAGGCTAAATCGGGTTTACCTAAATTCACCATACAGTTAACTAGGCTCACATTGAGTTTCAATGAGAGAATTTCTCCCTGAAATATTTCGATTTCCCGAATCCCACTCGAATTTTCGCGGAGTGTCCAAAAATGTATTGTGGAATTTTAACTTGCAAGTATCGTTAAAGTTAAAGAGGTTCCGCGTAAAATATTGCAGATTTTCCGGTGAACTTGAGCAAATTTACCTTCGAAACTCGAGATCATGCCTGAGTTCATGAGGTTGATCCGTGTTCCTAGGATGATCACATTTTTCGCCGTGCATGAACTTTTGAGATAACCGACGTCCTGCTTTGGCCAAAGTCGATATTTTGTAATTATTTCAGGGTAATTGCTTGACTGATTTACTTGCCTATTTGTGATAGATTTTGTACCAGTGCTTCATTCCTTGAAAGTGTAGGGCTTGAAAAAATTACGAATCGCCTGAGTGGGCTTCAGCTATTGGGCGTTCCCGTTGATTCTTTTGGGATCGAGGTTCCCGAAAATCATTCGTCTCGATGGAATAAACCGCATATATTTGAAGGCTTGTATGTTTGGCTAACTCCACGTTCGATGTGTAAGTGTAGTTGTCGTTATTCGGCCACGAACCATTTTCGGGTGCTGGAGGTTCTAGATCGGAAAAACTGGGGTAAGGGGCACTTCGAAGCTCGAGGTCAGAATTCGGGAGTACGTATTTTCACACGGAAGATGCTGCGGCACTCACCTACTGATATTGTCCAAGGAGGGAAAAAAATCTAAAAAATAAAATAAACAATAAGCGTGCATTTCTCTCCTGCTTGCGCCTTCCAAGGACTCCACGACGCCACTCGGCGGCGCCTCAAAGCTGCTCCTTCCCGGGCATCTCGATCAGCAAGTGTGTCGATGAGATTTACAAAGCCAGGGCGCGTGCTGTTCTCGCATCGGGAAAAGGAAATCGAAAGCTAGAGCCTCCGATGGAGGCGAGATGCAAGAAAGAAATAAATGAAATGTTTGATCATAGCCGACAGGACGGATTATCATGCGCATTTTCATGTTCGTGTCCGCAGGTGCAAAGAGGGCTTTGTCGGCCATCGCTGCGAGAGCAAGGACGTCACGCATCCCGTTAATGTGGAAACTAGAGGTGAGATTTTTCTCTCAATTTCTTTCTTTCCAGAAATTTATTTTGCAGTAATTGAAGCGAGAGAAACATAGAATCAGTTCAGCCCATCTGGAAGATTCCGACTAAAGTTTCTTGGCTTGGCGGTTGCAATCCCTCCCATTTGATAGCGCCATGACACCGCATTTACTGCTCTCTGAACTTGGAACATTCTGCTAATTTCTAAGGCATGATGAATGCATATGGTCACATGCATAATCCACGATAGACACATATTTTTATCACACCAGAAGCAAAACAATCGCGCAAAAATTAAGGAGGAAAAATACCAAGCTCCCATTGCTTCACTGGACCACATTTTCCTTTGTTGTTGGACTTTTTTGCGTCTTCTCGGGCATTGCGTGATTTTGGATTTTTATTACACCAAAATCGTATCGCAGCATGGATTCCATGCATATGTCGACTGCACTTCGGTAATTTTTGAATCGTTGTATATATGCAGAATATTTCTGACGCGAGAAACATTCTGAAACCTACTTCCAAATCCAGACAGTATTTCAGAAAGCAAAACAGAAAAGTTAAAAAGGAGAAAAACGTTATCCAGTGAAAAGATTCGTCATGCTTTACAGTATTTCTTTCGTTTTTGTGTGGATAATTTTCATATGTTTGATTTCCGTCGATACGTTTTTCTCCTTGCATTTCTTCTGGCGGTTTTTCTCTTCTCCCCTCTTGTTTACGCATCGAACTGATGTCATCGAAGTTTTGAAAATATAAAAGCTTATATTATCACGCTGTGAGGAAAGTTGAGTTCGCCTATATAGGAATACTGTATTACATTTTAAAAGCTGGGAGCCACGGTGAGCAGACTTACTTTTTCAACAATCCGTGGAACATGTGAAAAATATAACATCTTCGAGGATCATTTGGCACTCAAAAGCCTACTCGGTTAAATGGGGTTATCTTAGATCACAACAAAGCTCGGAGATTTAGCCGAGATAAATCTGTACTGAGAGAATTCGCATGATTTATATTCCCACTTTCCTGAATAATCCCGCGTTGAAAAGCGTCTGTCAGCTGAAGTGCTTCACTCGGGTCGTCACTTCGCGACGGGGTTCCAGTTTTTCCGACGTTCTGGAAATTTCGCCGTTTGACGTGACAGACTCGTTGACGGCGACAATCTCTCGTGCTGAAAGGCGTGAGCGGTGAAACAACTGGCGAGTGTCGCTTGATGGGAACAATCCGTTACCCACCTTCCTTCGCGATTTTCTGCTCGCTTCGCATCCGATTCAGACATTTCTTAAATGATCCAAGTTCCAGCACTTGTGCGTGAAAATTTAATTCGAGAAGCCTGGGAATGAAATGAAGCCAATTATCTGGGCTAAGAACCAGGTGCAGATGCCGGAATAAATTTATCAAAGATGATCGATTATTGATTCCTTTGGCGTTTGAGAAATTTCAAGAATGACATTATTATTTTTTTTAATCTGCGGGAAGTGAATTATCCCGTATAGTAGATTGTTGCCGTATTACGTGAGGAAATTGAGTAACTCAAGTTGTAATTAACAATAAATATGTGTCATTTTGTGTCCTGGGACTGAATTTCGATCCAAGTAGAATTAATCGGAGCGTTTGATCACCATTCTTACAAGCCAAATTATGGAAGATCCATGATTTTAAATAATTGTGCTAAAAATATTTTCGAAAGTGCGTTGTTCACTCAAATTTCGACATCGCATATCGGGATTGCTTCCTTCATTAAATCGACAACAGAAGAGGAATCTGTCGTGATAACAAGACCGCCGACTTTTACAGTTCGCGATTGTATGAAAATTTTTGAATCGATCCGCAAGAATCGCGAAGCTCCGTCATCTCAGTGAAAACTATAAAATCGTCCGGGTTTTCTTCTTTCCCATGGTAGTTGATGCGAAGAGGCTGGTGAAAGTTCAGAGGAGAAAATCGATTCTATCGTCGACAAATTTTCTCGTTGAGCCGAAAATAATTTCTGAGGGAATATTTTCACGGAAATTACCATCGATTCGGGGCGAAGAGTTAAGGCCACCGGGGCGAACGTGACGCTCGGCGTGTCGCTCGCAGGGAAAATAGACGCAACTGCCTGGGAACTGAAATAGGGTTCGGATATGAAAACGGACGCCGTCTGATTCTCACGCACTTAGCCGTATCTTCTTCCGCGAGGCTTTCTTGGCCTGGGTCCAACCGAAATTCGACTTTTATTCCCCGCTGTCTGGTGGAATCACACTTGGTGCATTCGGAAATTTCATCCCTCCGCACCTTGGCTCCCGGATCCAGCGAGATGTCCTGAATTTCCGATGTAATCTCGTCATGCATTCCATTTAATATTCCTCGATCCAGCTCTGGGTGGATCTATGATGATGTCGCGTGATAAAGTCGTTCGGTCAAGAGAAGAAGGAGGTTTCGGGCGGTTAAATTTGGTGGATGAATAGACATTCTCGGTAAAGTGGTCATCTTCTACAGCTCGTGCATTACATCATTCGACTGACGAAGGAACCAAGAGCAAACTGAAGTTATGCTGAAATGCGTCATAAAGATACAGATTCGGAGATACAGCACTTTCTCCCAATTCCGGGGTTATGTTCGAAGATCTATCGGCGAAAAATTTGATGCATAAATTCCAAAGTTTTCTCACGCTACTCTTGCTCTTTTGAGATTTGTTGCCGCTTCTAAACGCAGAACTACGAAGACCACAAGTCTTGTTTTTGCAGACTCGAAAGTGTAGCTGCCGTTTATTTATTTTTTCTGGAGAAATCATGTAAAACCTCTTTATTTTTTTCATATTCACATTTTCTTTAAGAAAAGAATATCCTCTCTACAGCCAGTGATTGTCTTGAACCTGAAATGGGAATTTCCCATGTTAGATACTTAAAAGGCACACAAGCGTAAAACGGAACAAATCTGTTCCTGTTTTACCGTGTACAAAATATTTTGCACGCGAATGTGGAGAAATAATGTTCTTAGTTCAGTTTCCTGATCGTTTTATTTTTCGTTCATAAATTTAAAAAACCGTTCTATGAGAAATCGCACTATCTTTCTTGAGAATTAGATCACAAAAACTGCTAATTTTGTGGAAGAGGTCGGTTTCATGAATTCGTACATCTTGAAGTGACGAAAAGAATAATCGTCGATTTCATAGAGAGTTGATACTCTAAAATAAAAAAAAATTCGGTAATTTCCGTACAAAACCTCCTCCATGCATGCAAAGAATGGGAGTTCAGACAAGACGTCAAGCTGATTAATCGCAATACGCATTTTGAACATCCGCCAGGAATTTCTTTGCGTGGAGTTTCCTGTGTCGGCACAATTTTAAATCTAAACAAAGATCCTGCACTTTTTAATGCTAGCTTTTATTTGCCTTGGCCGGGGTAAGTACATGTGGCATGTACGATGGTTCAGAGTGGAACGGGACATGTTTGACATTTTCAAAGTACGTAATTCATGCAAGCTGCCCTTCTTAAATATTTCGAAGGCTGCAAAACTCAATTTAGCATCAATGAAGGGCTAAATCCGACTGACTCAAAAATTATTTTATTTTCATTTTACGTATACGGTAATAGGTTTCGGGTTATCTGAAATCCACGGAAAGAGTTCTTGGAAATTAAGGCGGCTTCGTTGAAATTGAATTTTAAACAAGTCAAATTATGGAAAGGAGTCAACTTTTCTTGGATCTGATTCCGATGGCAAAATAATTATATCTCACAGTGTGAGATAGTAAATGCCAAATTACTGTACAGTTTTTTTTTCGGTTATAGCTTGGAATACAGTAATTAGTCGGCCAATCCTCCTTTTTAAACATAAAATATTTTTAAACAGCTATTTATATCCCCAAATAGAATTCATAATATTCTGGATCTTCATATTATTTTCCTAGTACTGTTCTGGGGATAGAGCCAGNATGCGAAGAGGCTGGTGAAAGTTCAGAGGAGAAAATCGATTCTATCGTCGACAAATTTTCTCGTTGAGCCGAAAATAATTTCTGAGGGAATATTTTCACGGAAATTACCATCGATTCGGGGCGAAGAGTTAAGGCCACCGGGGCGAACGTGACGCTCGGCGTGTCGCTCGCAGGGAAAATAGACGCAACTGCCTGGGAACTGAAATAGGGTTCGGATATGAAAACGGACGCCGTCTGATTCTCACGCACTTAGCCGTATCTTCTTCCGCGAGGCTTTCTTGGCCTGGGTCCAACCGAAATTCGACTTTTATTCCCCGCTGTCTGGTGGAATCACACTTGGTGCATTCGGAAATTTCATCCCTCCGCACCTTGGCTCCCGGATCCAGCGAGATGTCCTGAATTTCCGATGTAATCTCGTCATGCATTCCATTTAATATTCCTCGATCCAGCTCTGGGTGGATCTATGATGATGTCGCGTGATAAAGTCGTTCGGTCAAGAGAAGAAGGAGGTTTCGGGCGGTTAAATTTGGTGGATGAATAGACATTCTCGGTAAAGTGGTCATCTTCTACAGCTCGTGCATTACATCATTCGACTGACGAAGGAACCAAGAGCAAACTGAAGTTATGCTGAAATGCGTCATAAAGATACAGATTCGGAGATACAGCACTTTCTCCCAATTCCGGGGTTATGTTCGAAGATCTATCGGCGAAAAATTTGATGCATAAATTCCAAAGTTTTCTCACGCTACTCTTGCTCTTTTGAGATTTGTTGCCGCTTCTAAACGCAGAACTACGAAGACCACAAGTCTTGTTTTTGCAGACTCAAAAGTGTAGCTGCCGTTTATTTATTTTTTCTGGAGAAATCATGTAAAACCTCTTTATTTTTTCATATTCACATTTTCTTTAAGAAAAGAATATCCTCTCTACAGCCAGTGATTGTCTTGAACCTGGAATGGGAATTTGCCATGTTATATACTTGAAAGGTACACATGCGTAAAACGGAACAAATCTGTTCCTGTTTTACCGTGTACAAAATATTTTGCACGCGAATGTGGAGAAATTATGCTCTTAGTTCAGTTTCCTGATCGTTTTATTTTTTGTTTATAAATTTAAAAAACCGTTCTATGAGAAATCCCACTATCTTTCTTGAGAATTAGGACACAAAAACTGCTAATTTTGTGGCAGAGGTCGGTTTCATGAATTCGTACATTTTGAAGTGACGAAAAGAATAATCGTCGATTTCATAGAGAGTTGATACTCTGAAATAAAAAAAATTCGGTAATTTCCGTACAAAACCTCCTCCGTGCATGCAAAGAATGGGAGTTCAGACAAGACGTCAAGCTGATTAATCGCAATACGCATTTTGAACATCCGCCAGGAATTTCTTTGCGTGGAGTTTCCTGTGTCGGCACAATTTTAAATCTAAACAAAGATCCTGCACTTTTTAATGCTAGCTTTTATTTGCCTTGGCCGGGGTAGGTACATGTGGCATGTACAATGGTTCAGAGTGGAACGGGACATGTTTGACATTTTCAAAGTACGTAATTCATGCAAGCTGCCCTTCTTAAATATTTCGAAGGCTGCAAAACTCAATTTAGCATCAATGAAGGGCTAAATCCGAGTGACTCAAAAATTATTTTATTTTCATTTTACGTATACGGTGATAGGTTTCGGGTTATCTGAAATCCACGGAAAGAGTTCTTGGAAATTAAGGCGGCTCCGTTGAAATTGAATTTTAAACGAGTCAAATTATGGAAAGGAGTCAACTTTTCTTGGATCTGATTCCGATTGGAAAATAATTATATCCCACAGTGTGAGATAGTAAATGCCAAATTACTGTACAGTTTTTTTTTTCGGCTATAGCTTGGAATACAGTAGAATCAGCCGGTTAGGAGGAAAAATTTGTATTTTATAAAAATTTGTCGATAAATATAGGGGTTTATCTTAAGTATTATAAGACCTAGAAGTATAATAAAAGGATCATGACAAGACCCCTATCTCGGTCACGTTCAGGTCTAGGTCATTTCATGGGTCATGGATCTTCACTTGTTTTCTGTTCTTTTTGCGAGCACGAAATATCGAAGACAGAGTTTCCCTGTTTGACGATGCTCGTTCGGTAATCGCTGATTGCCAGACCAAAAAATGTAGGATAACTGATGAATTTTTTTATAAAATATAAATATGGAGATTGCGAGAAGTTTCATGATTCACTAAGAAAACTTGTACGTATCCAAGTGAATCCAAATTCACTTATTAAATCAATGTGCCGATAAAAATCTTGGGACTAATTGCTGACGGGCGTATTTGCTTGGATAATCAATCACAATCTCGAATAATTGAATACAGCATTAAAACATGTTATTTACCGAGTGGAAGATAATGACATGGTAATATTGCAGACATCCCTGCAAATCTGGACGTTCATTATCTCTTGAAAGTACTCGATCTGTTTTGTTTCCTTCAAGTATGTTTCAAATCTCAGAATTGGTTAGTAGAAGCCTAGATCATCTGAGTTCTGCTGTATGGAAAAACGGATTACTTTTCTGCAATTCACATTCTGCCCATTAGCTGCTGAAAATCTCCCCCAAAATCACCAAACCCTGAGTGCCTAATTTTTGAATTGGGATTCAACTTTTTTTTCCCGGAAGGTATTCCGCCAAAGTAAATACCCGTAAATACGCCTTAGCCTTCACCAGATTTTCGCTCGCCTGCGGAAAACTGTCGTAACTCAATTGAACTTCTAAAAATGGAAATCCAAATATCTGCCTTCCTTCGATTATAGTCCTCCAAGCCGACCCTCAACCTTGAATTTCGGCTGGCGATCGAATCTTCGCTGAACAGCGTCACTCTTTGAAATAATTTATTTGAGGTTTTCTCCATCCGTCGTTGTCGTGGATTTTGTTGCGCAATTTGAAGTGACGCCATCCAGCGAGTTCGATGCATATATCCTTGTGATGGGTTTGGGACGCGGAATCCCGAATCGTTTCCAGCCAGTCGGTCTCTGCATCGTGTCATAGTTCGCACCGAGCAATGCCAAAATGCATAATTCCGCAGCCCGTCTATTTTAGATTTAATGTTTAAAAAAAGAGAAAAAGAAAAGAAAATGAAAGAGCTAGAAACCCCAGCGTAGCGATTTTCATTTATTTTTTTTGAGATGCGTTGAGTGATTTTCAGCTTTTTTGTTCTGAAGTTCTAAGTTCTTTTCAGTCCTTCTTGTTCGCTTTCCGCTGTCTGAGAATCGTCTCTTGCACCTCGCTTTGCGAAGCATGTAAAAGTAATAGAGTACAGGAGTGAAATTGAAGAAATGACCGTCATATCTTCTTTGGAAGATTTTCAGCTGAATCTTTCGTCTCCCAGGAAGAACCTTGAAATGTCACGGACCGAAACGTCATATTTGAATACGTCTGAGAATGTAAATCGCTTTTAGGAACGAAGTACTGGTTTTGACTTGTACAAACACCGGGATTTTTATGAATTCCTCTCCTGTTGGTGATGGAAATTTATGATTACTGCAGGACACTGAAAATAAATTGATCTCAATTTTTATTGCCTTTTCGAAGTCCCACTGCGCTAACAACTACCTGCGGCATTTCCTCGTTTGAGAAAAATACTCAAACTGTTTCCGCATATCACTGATATTTTGGATCCCTCGATATTTACGGTCTAAATTTTCCTCTCGTTGAAGATATATTGTAAATGTCTTGCTATTACCGTGCATTAGCTAAATGCACGTCTAACTACAATACCGCGGCTCGTTAAGGGTCCGTTGATGACGGTTCAAAGTCTTTTGTGAGATACAGGCAGCAATTGAAAGATTGGATTGTAATCAGAGTCATTTCAATTGAATATTCTGTTCTCCGAGTTCCAGGAGCAACAGACGTCGCGATGCCGCGCTGCTGATTTTATTTCCAGGTGACCTGTCGGCGGTAGTTCGACGCCCAGAAGAGCGACAGTAGGATTTTATCCCACTTTTTTTGTTTTTTTGCAAGCAGAACAGATTACGTCGCAGGCTTGAGTACGTCGTGAGTTCCCCGACGAGGTCCCTGACCTCGCTTGCTCCACCGTTCGCTTGAAACCAGACAGATGTCGGGTTGGACCCAGCCCAAATCTGACATCCCGAGTTAGTGCTGCCGCCAGAGCAGTGGGCTGCCAATCAATTTCCACCCCACCGCTCGCGAAACCATCAATACCATATTTCCTCGGGAACATCCACAGGTTTCCTCATCTCCTCGTAATTTTCTTGTGAATTTTGGCTATCTTCATTACGCGTGTTCTTCTAATCTCTTCCCGAATTTATAGTGATTAGTGTTCCAAGCTGACTGGGGATTTCATCTGCGAGGAATTCGAGATTTCTCGCGGAAATAAAAAATCTTAGTCTTTTTTGCTGAACGTCTTCCTGAATTTTCTCTACTTTTTTAAAGACACCCATGGGCCGCAATGGACTTCGACTTGATTGAATCGAACTCTTGAAGGCGGAGTGTACCCAAAATTATGCCGAATTCTCTCAACTCTTTTGCAACGCAAATGCACCTTTAGAGTTAATTTTTGTGTGGAACGTCTTGTCTTCTCCATATTCCTTGAATTACTGTATTTTTTCCAGTTTGAGTAATACAAACTTCCCATCGTCATTGGCTCTACTGTACTTCGAGTTACACACAGACAAATACTTGCCTGGTTTTTGTTGGCTGCCCTTGGTGATTTCAATTCAAACCAACTTTTATTTTTCATTTCCCTGAAGCACCCGGGCCCAGGTCGAAAACCGATGCATCAAGCTCAACATTTTTCAACCACGAAATCAAGGGCAGAATGCTAATGTCGAGACAGTCGCGGTATTTTTTACTTTGTATTTTTCTGCTGCACAGAACAGATTGGTCTCCGAATTAATCGATGTTACTCATCCGAATGAGCTGATGAGCTCAATTGATCCCTCGGAATAGACGAAAACCGGACTTCCGCGAGGATGAAAACTTGTAAGGCGGAAGCTATCGATATGCGTCCCAAAGGTTACGAGTGTTCCTGTTTGCTTCTACAAAACCTGTACGCGTGAAACTTGATCGAAGTTCGTTTAAATGTCCATATTGATTTTGCTCATTGAATCACTGTGCTTTTTGTCGCACCTCAGAATCTCATTCATGTGGATTTCAGCTACAAGGTTTTCATGGGTGCGATCGCGGTTCCGATGAGGATTAGGCAATTGCAGGTATCTTGCGATTATATAACGACATCCAAGTTTTTGGCGGTGATTTCAAGGTTTGAAAAAATTTTAAAGCTCCGAAAGGAAGTGAAGGGTAGTGGAAAAATGTGCTGAATTCGTTTTATCTTTATGCTCAATGCTATCTTAATTCGAATACAGGCCATATGCATTCGACTGCGGTGTGTCCTATACTGTACTCGAATATTGCAGTCATAAGCCGCACTCATGTTTTTGGGTGCTTTTTTGGAAAAGATCATAATCGCGAAAATACGTTGACGGTGAAAGTGCGTCGATTCTTTTGATGCCCCCGAGAAAGGGGATATGAAGTACAGGCTTCGAGAATTACAATTCCTTCAACTCGTACCAGATGAAGTCATTTGCGAGTGTTCGGATTTCTGGCGCTGCTCGGATAACAATCGTTCACGAGCCGACGCGACAGTACTGATGCGTACTCGCTCCTGCTCGCGACGCTCCGTTAACTCACTCGGAGATCTTCTTTTTTTTCCCGGTTTATCCCGCAGTGAAATATTCTGTGGATGCTCGTCGCAGGGCAATATCTTGTCAACCTGAACGGTCATTCACTTCACTAACGGCGGAGAACTGCAAGGCAGAAAATCTTTCGTGAAGAATAGCTGAGATAGGCGGTGAGATGAGCTGGCTTTTCGACATTCGGAAGAATTCTCGCTGGGCTGTTCTCCAGCAGAAAATACCGTATTAAATCGAATAGTTGACTGTGGGCATGCATTAAATAGGGGATAATTTTAGTGAGCTTATAAGAGAGTCAAAAATACATAAAAATGAACACATGAACTCCTTGAAGGACCGCTAGTTAAAATCATAGCAAAAGTAACCACTTACTTATTTAAAGTTTTATGACGTATAGCCTCCAAGCCGTCGAAACATAAATCAACAGTGCAGGAAAGTGGACGGAAGAGATGGAAGAAAATATTCATATTCAAATCGGAGAAGCCCCGAAGTTGGCTGACTTCAAACTGTTGACAAAAATCACGAACGAACCCTTGCATTGGTATAACAAAAAAGACGACGACGGAAAACTGAACAGCTTAAAGCTAAAAAGATCGCAATGAGTTTCCATGAATATATTTGCGGAGGGGATGCTCGCAGCATTTTAATACAAAGATTTATATGCAATATCAACATTTATCTCGGAAATTTAGCTCATTAATTTCTAAAGCCAAATGTAATCAGCTATCGATTCTCAAGTCTACCGTGGATCCAGATTCTCGCTTGTCGGTTGTATTTAATTATGATCCTCCGAGAATAAAAGTGAACGTGGGCACACACTCGGAAAAAAATCTGCGAAGCACAAAATGGATCGAACCGATTTGAATCAAAACCCTTGTTTGCCTTTTTGGCATGAATTCATTCAAAGCGGAAATCGCTGGACCGTGATCGTCTTTCAATGGGATATTGATCTTCGCTCTCCTAATGAAGGACCTATTAAAGAAGCTACATTTGAAAGTTAGAGCTAGCGAACGCTCACTTAGGAAAAGGGGCGCTTCTAAAAAAAGAGTGTCTTTCTTTGCATGTTAAGTGGTGCTTTTGATTACATTCGACTATTCGGACTACTGATCGTGAGCCTTCTCCCGGATGATCCCATATAATAGCAACCAGCAGGTTGAACAAATTTAAAGGAAGTGAACAGACGAACATTCGCGCGAAGCTAGAAGTGTGCTTTAGCCCAGATAATTAGTTTTTGATAGAGAAATAGAGCAGCCCAAATCGACGTTGTTCGCATCAATTTGTTCCCTTTCCTCCGCGATTAAAAATAATTATAATTGAACAATTGTAAATCGTCGCTTGGATGATTGGTGTTCTACTGTAATCGCTTGTTCATCCCCACACTAATCCACTTTGGGCCAAGTTGCGTTGCTTTGACTCTGTATAGGGACTTGGGGGGGGGGGGGGGGAAAATGGGGTTAACGCCGAAGAACCGTCGCTCTCAGAGAAGCAGGTGCTTGTTCATCCCCACACTAATCCACTTTGGGCCAAGTTGCGTTGCTTTGACTCTGTATAGGGACTTGGGGGGGGGGGGGGTAAAATGGGGTTAACGCCGAAGAACCGTCGCTCTCAGAGAAGCAGGAAGTAACGAAGGCGCCCTGGCTGCTACCCCCTCGTATTGCAGCCAGAGCGTGAACCGGAACAATTGATGCCAGGTTTGGGAAATCAGGAACACGGCTAGGGAAGAGAATCTTTTGTCTTCCACGTGTACCTCAACAGGAAACGTGGTTCTCATCACGGCGAGATCTTGCTCAGGGAGACACCTGAACGTGGGCCTGCTTCGCTGTTGGTGACGTGCAGCAGTCAGGGCGCAGCGCAGATCGAGTTTTGCGCATGCTTGAAAGTACTGTGCTAGGATTTTCCATTTGCTTGCTCCGAAGTTGAAGCTTTGCTTTTTGTTCATTGGCCTGATTAGTGAAGACTTTATCCAAATGAAGCTGAGCCCCTTTCACGAAAGCACTGAAACAATTTATTCCTTGAGCTAATACCGCATTTACGCGGCATAACATGCGCACTTTTTCCGGCCCCAGAAATCGCAACCAGAAAATTGGGGTGCATTTAATACCCAGTCATGATTTTTTTTTCGTGACAGTTTCAAAATTTTAGTTTACGTCACAGGCAAATCGCATTATTCGAAGTACCAGAAACTGCAATATGTTGAATCAAAAATGTCGCCTCGAATGAAAGTTGCATTTGATTGGATTAAATATGCAGTAATAGATTTTAAAATGAGTATAACTATTTTAATATTTTATATAAAATATAAAAAAATGAAGTATCTCCATCTTCTTTCAGTATGCTGTGAATTAAAAACTTGAGCTGTCGACGTTGCTGATATTAAAAAATCCCCTAAAAACTCGCCAGCGTTATTCTAAAGTCGACATAGTCCATAAGAAAGCTAATTTCTGTCAGGATTTCCGTCTTCCTTTTTATTTTCTCATAAAAAGAAATGAGTAAACTTCCGATAACAGGACTGATACAGAAGATAGAGGCCATAGTCGATAGAACGCTGCCTGTGTTAACCAACTCAATCGATTCCGATACGGTGTATACTAGCCAAAATTAATTTTACCAAGTAATATGAGGTCAAATGAAATGCCTAATATGTGTTCAATATCAATGAAAATATCTGCTTCGAATGGTAGATACCAGCAAGCCTTTTCGATTCGCTTGATCGTTTTGAATTTTTTCTTGTTTCTTAATGCTTCTGTTGCTTTTAAAATTTTAGGAATCGAAGCCTCGTGAACTATTCACGTGGAATATTTTCTTTCATGTTTCCAAATAAATCAAACTCACGCCATAATGCGAAAATCCAATCTTTTCCAAATCTTCTGCATTATTTCAAACCATTTTCAGGCCCGCCAATCGGAAATCGAGTCTGCTTTGTAACATAAGTCTTTAGACTAGCATAGCACATAAAAGGACAAAACACTCATGCAAGAATTAAAAAATGTGCAATCGCATAAAAAAGATTTCTGGACTTGAAAAATTGTGGTGGGAGCCGCATTTGTCCAACAGTCCATAAACCGACGCGAAAAGTGGTGTCAGTGTGCGAAGTCTGAATCCGCTATATTGGAAGCACCTGTTCATTGTTTTCTGGTTCACCTGCGCAAGGGTACACTAACACAGGTTCTTGCATTTTGTGACAGGCTACGAGCGTTGCTGGAGAGCCGGATCCAGTTTCCAGTGCCCCGAGCTGCAGGGCAAGAAGCGGCGGCGAAAAGGCGTGGAGGCGGCGGCGGCAGCGGCGGTGGCGGTGGCCCCGTCGCGGGCGCCGGCGACGAAGCTGGGACGACACCGGCGCAGACACGGCCAGACTTGGCCGTGACGACGTGGCGTCTCCTTCCCTTCCCCGACAGCCCGACAAGTCTCGTCGCGGATGACGAGCACCCGGAGCAGCGAGCAACACGCGGCCGACTGCAGTCCTCGGCCCGTGTTCGTCGAGTAGCATTTACCGTTGAGGGACCAATCCGGCAACAGGGCCAGATCTCACACTGACCCGAGCCCTCAACAAAGCGTGAACGACGTTCTGTATACCCCCCTTATCTACCGTAACTTGGCCATGTCCTCCCCGGGATAAATCGAAGCCAGCAGGGACCTGCTTTCCGAACGCTGGGGTTTTCCTCCGTCTGCCGAGACCCTTTACTGCTGCATGTCCTCTCCGGTCATCTGCGCAACTGCAGGCAGACACATCCGAAAACTCTCCGAATTCCATCTTCAGCCTAATTACCCTCATCCAAGCCGTCATTAAATTCGACTTTTCGTTCTTGAACGCAGCCAAACGCATTCGTGAGCCTCTTTTTGCGGAGCACTGAATCCTTTTCGCTTGGGAGGGTTTCGCTGGAACTTGATGGGTGATTGGGAAAAAAGAAAAAGTGAAGGAAATGTTGACGGGAATCCGCTGGTTGTGTTAGCGGGGACGCGCTTGACGGAGAGCTTGAATAGATTTTAATTCGGCTCGGATGCACGGATGTCAGAGAGGGTGAACAACGATTGGAACAGGAAGGAAAGCGCGAGGGCACACACTTCCGCGACCGGAAGCAGAGACCCGCCTGCGCGGACTGATCCTTTACACACTCGGCCACGAAGATCGAGACGGTTTCGACAAGCATTCCGTGCTGATGCCTACCCGGATCCAGTCCCTTCTTCACCTCCGAAGCTTTAATTCAACGTCCACCGGCAGTTCGCGATTTGTTGTCAGTGCTATACTAAGACCATTAGGGCCTCATTAACCAACCCTCATCGCTCACTAACCGCCCGAGACGTCGACCGCGCCGCAATGATGTTTTTTTGTTTGATTGTTTTTTTTTTATTACGTCGTGTACAGTTCGGCTGGAAATTCCTACGGCATCGCGAGGTATACGTTTGAGAAATTACAAGGCTTTGCGGGGATGGAGTTCCGGTCGCGATGCTTGCGGACGCACACGGGGGTTTCTCGCGTCCCTGTCGTCGCAACCACACCGAGTGCGTGCTTTTTGTTACGTGAAGGAGTTGTTATACGTTGTTAATAAGTGCAGAGCGCTGGGGCGGGTCGACGCGATCGGCCGTCGACAGCGACGTGGACTTCCGGTCCCGTGGTTCTTTATTTTACCAGCGAGAGAGAGAGAGAGAGCGAGACTATACGCCGTGCCACGTTGTGTCCTGAGTGTGAATGTCGGTGGGCTTCAGGCGGGTGAATGGTTCCGAGTCGTTTGTGCATACTCCCGCGCGCGATTTTAATCATTCAATTCTTTCTTTCTTTGTTTTTTACAAATTACGACCAATTTTCACTTTTATGGGCGGCTACGAGTTTAAATGTTGCGTCATGCAAGTTGGGAAAGAAATTATCTTTGGTGGCCCTTGAATTTTAAGCACCATGCGAAGGTATGTTAAACTCTATTCTACCCCGCCAAACCTGTGTCGATTACAGTACAGAGTAACTCTTCACTCCAGCATTTTTTGAAATTTATTCGAATTTCGGTCGTTCTAATCTTCATGGGAGGCTCAAAGCTAAATTTTACGTCAAGTTTGAAAAAAAGTAATCTCTTATGAGACCGTTGAGTTTTAAAATACGTGCAGGTGACGTCACACGCTGAATAACGTCGGTTCTTTGTTAATTATGCAGAGCAACTATTTCATTTGTTTAAAAATCATATTTTTTGGTACTTAATCCAACTCAGCTCCCCCGCGCCAAGTTACTGTTACATAAAAGCCATAAATCCCCCGGGATCGATACGAACCCTCAGGCTTCACGACGCACTGGTTGAAACCCCTTCTTGGGTCGGTTTTTGGGACACCTGACCAGCGGAATGGAAAAGATTCCTACATTACAGTTAGCTCATGAAAAAAACACGTATGGGAATACAAAAAGGAGAAGTGAGGGCAAAATATACAATTCTAAGAAAGAATGAGATCGGCTTTGTTTGAGCTCACAGATAATTCAGTTTCTGTCGCGGAGAATAAGTGTTTAATATGGCCTTAATTTGACTTGAAGCTGCTGATAGTAATTGGAACCCAGACGATTTTACACGCGAACAACACTTCTACGTGTTATGTTGAACGTGGTACAATTCCAGGAAAAAGTTGCCCCGTCTCAGATGATTTTTGAAAGCCGATCCGTTTAAAACTTCAAATTCATATTATAGCGTCTTCAGAAAGCTAATCTGCCGGAAAATCCTGCTTTAAATCTGCGCCACCCACCTGTGAGCTATAAATAAGTAATTTCCCGGAGATTCAGCTGTTGATAATCCCGGATTCTAATGTCATGGCGGAAAAATGGCACATCTTCACAAACCGTGGAATATTTGGAAGAAAATTTGAGCGTAAGCTTCCATTGGAATTTCTCGAAATGATTCGAATATTGGAGCTTCCTCTCAATTCCGTCTACCGGTTGCGTTGACGAGGTGTGCGCAAATATCTGCTCAAGTTGAATCTCGCATTGCGCAATCGAAGAGGTGCGCAAACTGGCAAGGTGCATAATAAATGATTGCGTAGGTGACTGTGTGTATCAGGGAAAGGATGCTTTTGTTGCTGAAGTCCGGCATGGATCGGATTCTTGATGCGCCTTTATTTTCATTTCGCACGGTGGTTGGGAAGAATGTTTGGTGATTTTCGCGAAGCTCTGAACGACGGGGCTGGATTTCGTCGTAACATATCAAGCCAAAGATTGCGTTTTAGTCATTATGAAAAGTTCTGCGTGGGAAAGTGAGGCGATAAAACTGACGTTGGGGAGAGTAGATCGGTCAGACGACGATTCCGGCGGGAAAGGTTTTGTGGCTATCCACGCTTGCGAGTTTACTTTTTTTCTCTTTTTGTCTTCATTTTTGTTGCTTTTATTCTGGGAGAGGGGGGTTGGTACATTCGTTCGCATGAAGGAGTGGATTAGATTTATGCCGGACATAATTTCGATAATTTTTTTCCTGATTGGGAATGTGCGTGCTGTTTTGGGTGTAACATCCTTAATCATCGTGAGCTGAATGCGAGCAATTATGATTTCCACCGCTTAACCAGAGTTTGTGTACAGCAAATGACTTCTCTCACGCTCATCAAATGACGCTTGAAATTGTTTTCGTATCGGGGAAGAAATTTGTGTATTTATTGCAGGCTGGATTTTCCAGAGGTTGGATTGATTTGTAGTGGTTGCTTACAATTCAACGCTCATTCTGAGGTGAACATAATGGGAAGCTGCAGGAACTTTCGCCACGGCAAGTTCGGGAATGGATTGGGCGTGCTGGCCATGATATAAGTTCGATCCGTTTTTTTTTTTTGGAAAATCGTTCGTCTCATAAAGACAAAACTTTCGATAAGAAAATTCGTGTTTCTTTCATCATCACTCGGCCTTTTTTTATTGTTTTTGCATCTATTTATGGATAGATGTTGCAGGGGCACCTACATGAACACTAAACATAGTTCATTTGTCATCACATTGTGAGATGATCAACTCCTACGACGACAGTCTTCATGTTCTTCCTATTCCCAAGACTTTGTGGAATATTTTTACAGATAAATGTTTCCTCATTTCAAACTTGGCTCATCCAGGTTATTATAAAGTTGCAAAAGTTAAAAGTGCACCCAATCACAGTAAGGATCTGAGTATTTTACGCTTTAACCTGAAGATTTTATGTGTTACCATGTAGAATAACAGCTATCACAAATTTAAAATAGAATCATTTTATTTGGATGTAATTACATGATCCGACAGCACCAAGAATACTTTTTTAATTTTATTTATTTATAGTAAATGTGAAGTAAAATCTTTACATGCCAATTGGGATGCAAGAAGCTGTTGACGTCAGGGAGGCAATTAAAAATGAGTCAGCAAAACCTCTGTTTACAGAATGGACGTAAATTTTTCGACGCATTATTCTTGATAACACAATTGCTTGGCGGAATCTTGACTTAGGAACTTGGGTTACGGAAGAAAGTCATTTCAAGGAAGTACTGTATACCAACAAACCTTCATGAGCCATTCTTGGCGTTTTTAGTGTGGATGTCCAGCGCACACTCGTTCACCAAGAAATAAACACGGCTCCACGAGGAAAATTCTATATTACTGCACGAGTGGAACCCCATAAAACAATCTTCCCTTTCTCGACTGAACACTCATTCAACAGCGCCAGAACAGGGACCGAAATAGAAATAAAAGCTGGATAAAAAGTTCTGAAAAAATTTAGGCGAAAAAATGTTTTCGCCCTCAGGGATTTGAAAAAAGGTTTCCTCATGTCAAGATTAAAAAAAAAATCGCCTGTCGGAAGGATTTGATTCCACCGGGAACATTCGTCAAGTGATTCGGCTGACAAGAGAACTCCTCGAAGTCACTTCTGCACCCCACATGCAACCTCAGTTGATATTCTTGAATCGAACAACGGAAACCCCCACATCACGCACGAAAATTAAACTGGAATGCAATAGATGCTCGTGAGTTAAACAGCTTTCGGAAGAATCCCGACGAGGCTAAAAAAAAAAAATCCATCTCAAACGAATCACTTCATCCGCACACAGCAGACAACAGACGGAAGTACGGGAATGAGGGAGCTCATTTCAATGCAGGAAATCGACAAACGGTTCTTGTATCCCCAGTCCTTAACCTTCACAGACTTTTGTTTCTCCTTGCAATTTCGCGATCGAGAGAGTAAAAAAAAATTACAAACTACTATGGCACTGGTGTTGACTTCAACGCCTTAGCCTAAATCCTCCTGCGGATTGTACCTCGACTCTGCCTCATCCCATGCGACGAAAAACAAAATCTCGTCTGTCACAACCTCAGATCATTGACCTCTTCATATCTCATTTAGACTGCGCCTTAACACTCAAGAAACACTTTTAGAAACACCATTTATACTGTCTAATTCTGCTTTTCAGCAGAACTAACGCAAAATTACCAGTCGGTTTTCAGATGCTGGACAGCGAGCTTTCGAAGGGAACGAAGAAAAGCATGGGAGGTTCGATTCATGAACATGTCCACCCCGAAATCGCGGATATTCAGACTGACAAGCACACGTCAAACCTAACGCTTCATTCCTCAACGCTCCACAAAACCTGATTTTCGAACTTAGCTGCGAAAACAAACAAAAAAGCACACCTTCGAATGCGCAGCGCTTTTTTGCGTTATTCTTCGGTGAACGACGGAGGTCTGATGAGAATCAGCAGAATCGGTCCTCGCATCGTTCTCAGAATACTAATGACTTCGCTCGTCGGCATCTCGCTGACATCCAACGTATTCACCTGCAAAACAATCACAGTGCAATTTACAATAACCGAGATCTGGTGTGCGAAAGACTGAAAAATTTCGCGCGTGAACGAAAGTACTTGAGCGAATAGAAGACCCCATTAATTTTCCTCTTCGATAATTCATGAAAATGGGACTCCGTCTTAGAATCAGAAATGGCTGTCTCGAATTCAAAAGATATATAGGGTTGGACAAAGTGCCCATCCATTCAAACTCAGTACATACATTATTTCCTCAATTCACAGAACATAATTTCGCCGCTCAGGAATTTGAATCTTTCATCTTTTCAGCACAAATCATGTCTGACTGCAAACGCGAGAACGCATCTTCAAATACTCATCTCAACAGTAGTTCTTTTCAAACAGACCCGTATATATATTTTTTTAATATTTATGAAATTTCACGGATAATTGAATTTCAAAAGTTTATAAAATTTCCCTGTATTTGCAGTTGGCAATAGCTTCAACAAAAGACATTGCGGTGAAAATTTCCACAGAAAGATTGGTGCATATTTTGGTCTATACCCTGTACAGGTGAGAGGCATGTACTGTCTTTCGAATCACGTGTACGCGTCTTTAATTCGTCAACAAACTTCTTTTTCACTTTGAGGGGTATAAAATTTGGATGCACCTTACAGAATCAATTCCTTCTCCATTCGCAAATGCAGGTAATGCTTATAAAAAAGTCCACGTTATTCGCTATAATCAGACTTACAGCCAAGAATTGGGGGAGTTATACAATTCTCTTGCTTCACATCTTTAGCTGGGCACACTCGTATACACATGGAAGATGAAAAGCGAGAGGATCTAGAAATACTCTAGAACTCTCGATCAGAGATTACACGCAATAAATCCGAATTTAAAAAGGCATTCAGTAAAAAAGAAAAAAAAATTCAAAATTACCCTCATAAGTCGATCACCAACTCTCAGACGCCCGTCTCGGAAAGCGACGCTATCAGCGTAAATCGCAGAAACGTAGGAACCAGGCTTCCCTGACTGCGTGTACGAACGCAAACTGAACCCCAACCGACTGTTCCATCCCCTCTGCAGTGTCAGCAGAATTTCCCTGTTCTGGAAATTTGTGAAAGAGCCTCGATTAAAACAAAGTCGTGACTTTTTTGCAAATGTCGAAACCGTTTAGCATTGATCAACACTAGGCAATGCCGTTGTGGGGAAACGCGGACTTCTCTTTATTAGCGAGCAGTTCCCTCGCTTTTATTGAACGAACTTTTTTGTTTGTTTGTATTTGAATACGCGTATTCGGTAAATTTTGACGACAAAAATAAGAAAGCAGCGGTAGACGTTCACGGCTAGGGTTCAAATAATGTTCCTTATCTCGGTTCTCGAATGCACATGAAGTTATTTTAACTCACCCGACAGAAGAACTTATAACTATAGACGGATTTCAAAGAGTCCTGGGATTTCAAGGGGAGAAAAGATTCGGAAATTTAATTTTAATTCACTAAATGATGAGTTTCTGATGATTGAAAATGAGTTGAAGCAGCAGCACTTCATGCTACCTAATCATCAAATTTATTTTGAATCATCAAAAATTTTGGGTCTTTATAAATATTCACCTCGTCTCTAGAATGTTCGCGAAAAAAAATTAAAAGAAAAATCTGGACAAAAAATGTGTCCAGCAGAAATACAGCCCAAGCAAAAAAGTAGGGTTATCGTAAAGTCATCAAGTTCATAGTTGAAAAATAACACGTCGAAAAAGTTGTTTCAATATTGGCGTACTTCGTCCACCATTCATATGGGCGTGGCCATTCTGCTTGCACAATAGTTATAGCCAACACTCAGGAAAAAGGAATGAACTAGCTAATTCAGATTCTAGTTATTCGAATCGAGTTGAAAAAGCAGCAATTTTCGGACTCGGAAAATTTCTGTCCACCTCGTCCGTCTAAAACTCCATAACACGAACACATCTCATACCAGAAAAAAACGAAATAAGAGAAAAATAGTTTTTTCAACCGCGTCTAAGTCACCATCAGATTTGTAACAATATTTGGTAAATAAGGCCGCAAAAATATTACAAAGAAAGATGGGACTTATACACAAAGATAATACTGAAAATATTCCCAACGTTAAATTCGAAAAGCGGAAATATGATACAGTTTCGGGCAACAATATTGTAATTTAAAATAACAAATACAAGCGCTGCTGCGTTAAATATTATACGTGGGAAGATGAGATAGAAACAGCGTTATACAATACTCTTATTAGTCATTTTACATACAAAATTTGATATTAGCCACATGCTGCCGTGCGACTGCGGTGCCACCTATACGCGAATACAGGCATCTCTAGAGCTTCCAATCTTTCCAAGGAATTTCCTCGGGAAAAAGTACAGTACAGTACTGTTCACTTTATACGCCCAAAAATAGGCATCTGGAATCTCATCTGCTTTCAGTAGAAAAAAAATAAAAAGGCCAAAAAAATCACCAATCGAATTAATGACCTCGTTTTCTGGGTTAGGCGGCGGCATCGGCGGGGGTGGCCCGAGCGCGAGTTGGTAGTCCAAGCAGCCGTCGTCTTCGCCGTCGCTTCCGTCGGCACTGAACACTTGGCCTCGCCACTTCAGTAAGCCTTGAGTGCCTTCAGTTTTCTCCTCCTGTGCAGACTTCTCCACGTTTGCCTTCGTGAGCGAAGTGAACTGGTGAGGGATGTCCTGTAAAGCGAACCGGAAAACAGTCAAGGGTTGGTCTTATGTTGACGAGGCAGGAAATGGATCCGCACAAAAACACGAGTACAACGAATTTTTGCTCTTTACCCCGGTACGTGAACCGTCTTTCAATGCGTAAGCAGCTCCGTTTCGACTACTGCTGTATACTTCATCAATGAAAAGTATTATTTTATTAATCTCTTCCTTTTGTTCTTTGTTTATCCAAACAAACCGAGTGCCGTTGTGGAGGGGACCCACCTGGACAAGTAGACTATTTTTCTCAGTAACCTAGCAAGAGAAAAAACGTTCAGTCAAAATATGCACACGTGAGGAGAATTTTACAGTCATACATTAAAAATGTAAACAATTGACGATTGAATCTAGATCGAACGAACTAAATAATAACATTAAAATCGCTTAGCTTCGTTTGAGCTCAGCGTGAAACCATTAACCTCAACCATATGACACTTTTCAGGAGAATTCTCGAACAAATATTTACGAATTCCGTTTCATTCTGGCTTTTTTTTATTAAAATCAGGATGCGGTGTAGGTGATCGAGACAAATGAAAAAGAGCCGAAATTTGCATACTTGGTCAGAAAAATGCGTGGACGCCGCGTGACCGGAAGCATTCCCGTTCCCTTTGGCCTCTTTGGGTGTGAGGTTCACCGACTGGTATCCCTGCGTTCGATGGCCGAAAGCTCCGGATTGCGAACCATCGACAGCGTCTGTGGCATCCTCTCCTTTATCCCCCACTTTCGCCAAAAACGAGCCCGATTTATGCGTCTTCTCGCAGGCATCCAAAACTTCATTCAGAAAGGAATCCGCGTCGAGGTCTGGAAAATCTAGCGACGGCGACTGCTCCACGTGGGGGGCGTCCAGCGAAGTGTCGGCTTCAGACTCGGATCCCAGTCCCTTGTCGCGGTACGACGACGGCGGCGTGAACACAAATTTCTGCTTCTTACTCCCAGGACTGTCGAGGTTCAGGTCCAGGTAATTCGGACGCCTCGGTTTGTCCGCTGTATCTGAATGGAAACATTAAGAGATGCGAATGAGTGCGTGACAGTCCTGTGACGAGTCAGGCCTTTTACCAGGCTTTACTCTACTCCTGGTTACAATCAAAACTTCAGTCCCACCAGGCATCATTCCAGAGCTGAAGCTCGTCGCTGAAGACGACGCATTGCTGTTCTGCATCTGCTTCAGCCGACGCTGACGACCCAGAGAGTTGAAGTTGGGTGAGGCATTCGGTGGCGTTTTGCCTCGCTGGATAGCTAGTCCGAGCAACATGTCCTGAGCTTCTTGTCGGAATTTCAGCTTGTTCCTGAATACATATTTTCAAAATCATGATTACATTTTTTGAGGGTAAAACACATACGAGAAAAGTGTACAATGTTTCATGAGGAACTTTAATGCTTCAATTTAAACTAAGGATCGAGGCAATGACAGCGATTTGATTTTATGATTATTAGTTTTCTTTCCACCCTGTTAAAAAAGACCTAGTAAAGCTTTCTCCTTTCTTTTTAAAGAACACTTTACAAGTTACGCCTGTGAAGACCTCGTTACGTCTTGTGTAAACAGATACTACTGCATGAAATTATATTTAAAATCCAGTCAGAAAAAAAGATGAAATATTGTATCTTTGAGACGGCTTTCCAATTCTCATACAAAAAGGAACCCAAGCATTGCTCGAGCCAAAATATCTAAAATTTCAGCATATTCTTAAAATTGTAATTTTCACAAATAAGCTGAATGTAAATGATAATTTTTTTAATAATCAAGATTCAAAAATAAATGTCAACTTATGACCGAAGCTTAGACTTTTAAAAATTAGTTTCTTCCGTCCTTGGCATCATTTGCTTGAAAGTCAAAGTCGAGCGAACAGAAAAGGAGATTCGGATTTTCGTCTTTTGGAGAATGTGCTTTGATAATGGCTAGTAATTAAAGCATTGTAAGATGTTGGTTTTAATTTTGGCAAGATTTTCGTGGAGTTTCTTCAAGCTGACACGGTAGCCACAATAAGAGAGATACAAACATGCATAGTTTCTTGAGTACAATACCAAATATTTACAGCAGCGCATCACACGAACTTTCATTCCTGTGAAGTGCTATGGAAAGGAATTACTGTATTGCACTGCATGATCCTGTTCACAACACGCTGGCGACAGGAGCGACATCTTTTGAAATAATGACATTTTTTTCTTTTAAATGTTCGGGGTGCGGTTGAAGGATAAACTGCTGAACTTCAGCAAGTAGCGTAATCCATACGGGCAATGAAACTAACTTTATAAAAATGCGCATTATTTTTAGACGCTGAACTACAAGGAAAATCATAAATCTGCTTTTCAAGCAATAGAACAGCGATCTGAACAAAGCCAGCGACACAAAGGCAGTCTGTGTCCATCTGCACAGAGTCCAAGCCATGCAGCAATTGGAACGTACGAAACCCGAGTGAAAGGAATACTACGTAAATCACCTTCTGAGAGTTGAAGGACTGCTGCCTATGTTGCGCTTGTTGGTAGAGTCGGTGATATCCTCGACGCTCGTCGCAGTCGGTGAAAGAGGTGACACCGGGGTTTGATCCATGTCACGGTAAAGCCGAAGCGTCACTACCTCAGGACAGCTCCGCAAAAACGCCACTGCTTCCGCGTGAGTCTTTTCGGAAATGTCAACGCCGTTCACCTGGAAAACGTAAATCAAACTGTATTTTTGATACGCAGGTATAATCTCTCCATAATTATTTCCTTTGCTGCGACTTTTTCCGTACAAGGAGAAAATTCTTCTTCCAGGTATGAGACATACGCAACTCCTCCGCATAACCATTTATTTCTGGCCCCCCAAAAATTTCGAAAGCACAGAAAATATTGCAGCGATTTGTTTTCTTTTTCATTCAAGGAACCATCAAATCAGTGTCGTGATTCGCGGTTTTTCTCGGGAGACAATTGACTCTACTTCGATTAATTTTTGGCTAAAGAAACAATTCGAGAACACCGACCGATCAAAGCGATCAATCAGAAGGAAAAACATATGCGTCGAATAGCGAAATTGGTTTCCCGCTATTTCGCCCTTTTATTCCCGCTCAAGCATTTTTGAAAACAGCAATAAAATCGGCCAATCGACGACAGCTTTTCGAACACGACAGCGTTTCGGCCATTCCATGCAAATAAGAGAACTGATCTAAACGTGTTTCTCAGAACTGTACTTCCCTTGTTGGGGAGTCCTGTCATACGGATGGAAAAGAACGTTTTTATTTTTTAAAGAGAGGAATAACAGGCAATTTCTACTGTTTCAACTTTCACTCACGAAGGTTCAAACGATGAATGAATTAATTCAAAACATAGGAAAGCAGATTTACCTACCACACAGAATACAGTATTTCATGTATGTTATCTAGAATTCCAAATATTGTACCTCTGAACGTTTCACATAATCGAACAATCAATCATCCTAATGATCATGTCCCAAATCTGATGGAGTTACCATTGGAAATAAATTCTTATTCGGACATCATTCTGTTGTCTCAAAATTTCACTCTGATCAGCAATACGAAAAATTCATTAGTGCAATCGAAGAAAACGCTCTGCGTGACCATCGAAATGAAGCTGGCTTTTACTAGTGAAGTCGATTCTACAGTGTATGGTTTGTTAAATCCAGACAACGAATCTCGAATTCAAAGAGTATCATGAAAAATATGGGTCACACTGAAAGGGTAAACAAGTGTTTTAAATACTTTTATCGCCTTAAAATATATGCGCACGCAGAACTCGAAAATGTCGTACCTCAGGAACAAGCGTATAATATTCTCCCGAAGACAACCTCATTAGTAAAGCAGTATACAGTATTCCTTTCTTCGAAATAGACGGGGTGAAGTGAATACTGTAGATACTTATTATTTAGCTAACATGAAATTTAAAATGACCACAGGACACAGCTGTTCGAAGCGCGGAAGCCGCGCATGGAATCGCTTTAAATGTCGAATTCATTAATTCAGCACACGTCTTCAGGAGCCGTAAATGCATGTAGCAATTATACACTTTCACCAANATGAGGAACTTTAATGCTTCAATTTAAACTAAGGATCGAGGCAATGACAGGCTAAACTAAAATACTAATAATCAAAAGAAAGGTGGGACAATTTTTTCTGGATCATTTCGAAAGAGGAAAGAAAAATTTCTTGTGAAATGTTCAATGCGGACACTTCTGGAGCAATGCAGAACACATGACAGATACTACTGCATGAAATTATATTTAAAATCCAGTCAGAAAAAAGATGAAATATTGTATCTTTGAGACGGCTTTCCAATTCTCATTCAAAAAAGGAACCCAAGCATTGCTCGAGCCAAAATAACTAAAATTTCAGCATATTCTTAAAATTTTAATGTTCACAAATAAGCTGAATGTAAATCATAATTTTTTTAATAATCAAGATTCAAAAATGAGTGTCAGCTTATGACCTAAGCTTAGACTTTAAAAAATTAGTTTGTTCCGTCCTTGGCATCATTTGCTTGAAAGTCAAAGTCGAGCGAACATAAAAGGATATTCGGATTTTCTTCTTTTGGAGAATGTGCTCTGATAATGGCCAGTAATTAAAGCATTGTAAGATGTTGGTTTTAATTTTGGCAAGATTTTCGTGGAGTTTCTTCAAGCTGACACGGTAGCCACACTAAGAGAGATACAAACATGCATAGTTTCCCAAGTACCAAATATTTACCGCAGCGCATCACACGAACTTTCATTCCTGTGAAGTGTTACGAAATTACAATACTGTACTGCACTGCATGATCCTGTTCACAACACGCTGGCGACAGGAGCGACATCTTTTGAAATAATGATTTTTTTCTTTTAAATGTTCGGGGTGCGGTTGAAGGATAAACTGCTGAACTTCAGCAAGTAGCGTAATCCATACGGGCAATGAAGCTAACTTTATAAAAATGCGCATTATTTTTAGACGCTGAACTACAAGGAAAATCATAAATCTGCTTTTTAAGCAATAGAACAGCGGCCTGAACAAAGCCAGCGACACAAAGTCAGTCTGTGTCCATCTGCACAGAGTCCAAGCCATGCAGCAATTGGAACGTACGAAACCTGAGTGAAATGAATACTACGTAAATCACCTTCTGAGAGTTGAAGGACTGCTGCCTATGTTGCGCTTGTTGGTAGAGTCGGTGATATCCTCGACGCTCGTCGCAGTCGGTGAAAGAGGTGACACCGGGGTTTGATCCATGTCACGGTAAAGCCGAAGCGTCACTACCTCAGGACAGCTCCGCAAAAACGCCACTGCTTCCGCGTGAGTCTTTTCGGAAATGTCAACGCCGTTCACCTGGAAAACGTAAATCAAATCGTATTTTTGATACGCAGGTATAATCTCTCCATAATTATTTCCTTTGCTGCGACTTTTTCCGTACAAGGAGACAATTCTTCTTTCAGGTATGAGACATACGCAGCTCCTCCGCACAACCATTTATTTCTGGCCCCCAAAAATTTCGAAAGCACAGAAAATATTGCAGCGATTTGTTTTCTTTTTTCAAGGAGCCATCAAATCAGTGTCGTGATTCGCGGTTTTTTTTCGGGAGAAAATCGACTCTACGTCGATTAATTTTTGGCTAAAGAAACAAATCGAGAACACCGACCGACCGCTTCAAAGCGATCAATCAGAAGGAAAAACGTATGCGTCGAATAGCGAAATTGGTTTCCCGCTATTTCGCCCTTTTATTCCCGCTCAAGCATTTTTGAAAACGGCAATAAAATCGGCCAATCGACGACAGCTTTTCGAACACGACAGCTTTTCGGCCATTCCATGCAAATAAGAGAACTGATCTAAACGTGTTTCTCAGAGCTGTACTTCCCTTGTCGGGGAGTCCTGTCATATGGATGGAAAAGAACGTTTTTTTTTTTTTTGAAGACAGGAATAACAGGCAATTTTTACTGTTTCAACTTTCACTCACGAAGGTTCAAACGATGAATGAATTAATTCAAAACATAGGAAATCAGGTTTACCTACCACACAGAATACAGTATTTCATGTATGTTATCTAGAATTCCAAACATTGTGCCTCTGAACGTTTCACATAATCGAACAATCGCTAATCCTAATGATCATGTCCCAAATCTGATGAAGTTACCATTGGAAATAAATTCTTATTCGGACATCATTGTGTTGTCTCAAAATTTCACTTGGATCAGCAGTACGAAAAATTCATTAGTGCAATCGAAGAAAACGCTCTGCGTGACCATCAAAATGAAGCTGGCTTTTACTAGTGAAGTCGATTCTACAGTGTATGGTTTATTAAATCCAGACAAAGAATCCGGAATTCAACGAGTATCATGAAAAATATGGGTCACACTGAAAGAGTAAACAAGTGTTTTAAATACTTCCATCGTCTTAAAATATATGCGCACACAGAACTCGAAAATGTCGTACCTCAGGAACAAGCGTATAATATTCTCCCGAAGACAACCTCATTAGCAAAGCAATATACAGTATCCCTTTCTTCGAAATAGACGGGGTGAAGTGAATAGATACTTATTATATAGCCAACATGAAATTTTAAAACCTGGTGTCCTGTGTCGACAAGCTTCGCGCCTTCGGCGCGTACCTTAGCGAAATTTACAGCTTAAGTAATTAAGTCGTGTGCAGAAGTCCTCGGCATTTACGTACATCGTTAATATGTGAAAGTGGTTGAACTCATTAAAATCGAGACCAAGAGGAAACTCCACTTACAGAAACAATTTTGTCTCCAGGTTTGAGACGTCCGTTGGATATTGCTGGTTCCTTGACTAAAGCCCGGATATAATGCCCGAGTATGCTGTCGTCTTCCTTTCGAAGAGTGAATCCCAAGCTGCCGTGTACCTTGGTTAGCGTCACTTCGAATTCCTGTAGATTAAAAAATATATAAGGGCAAAAATATTATTTTCTGCAAAGAACGCCATGAGTGTGTTTTCACAGAGCAGCCAATGCTCAGGGAAAGGAGAAACACTTGGGTTAGGTATTTACCGAGTCACATTCCTTTGCAGTCGAACAAACGCCGTTTCAAGGACTGTTTCACTACTCTACAAACATCGCAGTTGAAAAAAACTGAATCCCTATCTTTAAAATGCAAGTTGCATATTATTATTATTAGATTTCCGAGAAAAAAGCTAGATGAACCTAGTAAATCGAACAAGGTTATCCGAAAACAGCAACCCAAATTAATACAAAAAACAAGCTATAAAAAAATCCAACGATTTAAGATTTATGAAAATAAACTTTTTCGTAGAGGATAAATCACATTTCCAAATACTGAGCTTCACTGCTAATTTCCGAAGAGAAAACAATTCGATAATAAATGCATAAAATATCGCGCCGGCGCTGAATTCACAGTGATGTGATTTCAGAACAATTCAACGAGCAAGTTCTCACTTCGCTGTTTCGAGAGTTATTTCGCCTAAAAAAAAAAAAATAATCCCTGCAAAAGGTGTATTCTGACAACAGTCTATTGTAAATTTAATAATGACAGTGAATCAAGAAAATCCACAGATTTCTCGACTATTTTTTCCGCACTTCGGTGACATCGTGCAGTATACAAAATACAGCACCAAAAATCGGCGACTCAGCTAGTGATAAAATCTTGGCGGATTCCACGGGATCAAGTAGGAAGATACTACTGTATTTGAAATGGATTTCCTTCATTTTCGAAGGAAAAGCTTCGTGAAATTATTTTGTCATCCAATATTTGACGCGCCAGGGCTTCCTGACAACACTTCTGCTGTTCCTATTGTTACCCCCCCCCCTTTTTTCAGATGAATAATTCAAATCATGATTAAAACTCAATTTGTCGGGACAACGACGCGAATCAAGGACATTTCGCGTAACGCTCGAACTCAGGGAATATACTATTCCTCGTGATGCAGGCGTATAAGATTCAGTGCTGGACAGATGCATATACACTGTACAGGTACACCGCGCGAAACTTACACCCGGCGGCAACCGACGGCTAGGCACCACAGTGATGACTAGGATCTCATCCGATGAAGGGCTAGGCGCCTCGTCGCACCACTTGCACCACCGCGAGCAGCAAGAAAACCACCGCGAGCAGCAACACGGCATCTCCTCACACTGCGCCACTGCGCCGACGGATCGAATATGACGCCGCTGGCACCGGTCGTTTCCGCGTGGCTCCGAGTCCCCTCACTCCCACCCAGGCACCACTCCGATTTCGCATGCAGCCGGGCATAATCAAATATCAAATTCAGCGCGAATGTTCTGTCTGGAGAGTAAGCCAGACAAATAGGGGTTCCGCTGCAACCAAGTTTGCACCAAGACAATGGTCGGATGAAAAGGCGCAACTGCTTTTCAAGTACAGTAGTTTTCAGCTCCCTCGACGACGTGAAATCTCACAGTGACCTTGTCTGCGAAACTCCCTGCATCCTACGCCAGGGCTAGTCAAGATGCCCGCGCTCCATCAATTGAAAAGTGTCACGCAATATTTGTAAATCGTAGTGCTCAGCTATTGGAGGAATCGTATTCCAAGCGAAGAAAACCAAAAATTAATGACAAATGTAAGAAACAGTTACTGAGCGAAGTATACAGATGACAATTGATAAACGTTTAAATGAAGGCGTTCTGTTTTCGAAAATAATGAGACACATTAATGAGGAGTAGTACGACCTTCACTGAAGTTAATTCCGCTCGTGTGATCTTGATAACATAGTCTTGTTTTGAAAGTGATACAAGTCAGACAATTTTTTAATTTCCCTCTTCCATCAACGTGTACATATGTCAAGCTGGGAGAGAATTATGCTGAAAATTTCCTGGATTCATTCTCTTTTCAGGTTAAATTGAGAATGAATGTCGACGAAGGACTGTAGGGCACGATTCGTTCTATAAACAGCGCTTCGAACTTCATTTCAACTTAAAAGCACGTTAGCGTTATGCATCAAACCTGTTGGGAGATGAAATGATAATTTCAAATTCAACTCAGATCTTAATGCAGGTTTGCCAGGCACGATCAGCAGTTTACCTGGAATAAAAATCCAGAATATCGAGATAATAAGATACGCTTTATTGCTTTTTTATGATTACTCACGAATTAGTCATGTAATTTTTGTAATCTAGCATGACTTGAATGGGCTGTAGTTTGTTATGAAACGCAGGAGTCATTGAGTAACTTATTAACTATCAAGATACTAAAATTGCTGAAGATATCTGCAGTAAGATATAAGCAATTTTCCGAGTTGGAATTATTTCAATAGAAATCAAAAACGTTTTCTACAATAGTGGTGGAGGAGCAAGTGGGACATATGAGTACAGATTAAATCATCAACGACACAGTTTTTAATTTTAAAAAATATCTTGACAGAATATGATTCAAGAAAGTCGTCCTCCTTGAATGCGGGTGGGATTCACTACGGAAATGAAAAGTGATTCTTTCAACAAAAGAAATCATGGTCGAATAGTTGCTTAAAGTCTGCATGATGGTACCAGAATCAAAATGGCTTTATGGCTGGTATTAATTTAGTTTAGAATGCAAATCTATTGTACAAAACCTTTTCCTTCACGCATATCACAATTACATTGGAATGCGTATTTGTCACACGGCTACTGAAAAATTGGCGGAAATTAATTTTCGAAAGCAAAATTCGCGAGACCTTCAACGAACTGCTGAAGACACGCAGGAAGATTTTCTCGCGAAGCAGATAGTACAAATCCGCAGCGAACAAATTTTTATATTTGTATTTCAAGTCGATTGGGGCAACTCACTTGAGGTTCGACCAAAACGAAACCTCGAATCAATTGTGTTTGCACAATCATTATTTCCATAGCTTTTGATATAAATTAAATTGGTCATAATTGGTCTTGCTTCAGTGCTTCCGTGACTTCGAAATTTATTCGTCTCGAATCGCAGGTGACTGGGCAAAGCTCCAAGGATTGAATTAAAATTTCGAATACTGTAATCACTTGAGTTCCTTGAAGAAAACCAAGTTCAAACGATGGTGGGAATTTTCCAGAATTATATCCCACTCGGCTAAAGTTAAATTCCATTACGACAACTTTAAAATACAATTCCATGAAAATTCGACAACAAATCTCGGAACCACACACCTCCCCCCCCTATAATGGATCTTCAGAACGCATAATAATCACCGAAGACAAGGTTTCTTCATTGGTCAGAAACTATGCAGAATTTACGTTTTACACGCATAAATATATCTCATACACTAATCTACAGCGTGATGTTGAGCTTTTAGTTAGCTTTCTACCGAAGTATTCTAAAACGCTTTACGAAAGTAAAAAGAGCGTCATATTTGAAAGAATTACAGGCCGTCCATTCTGAATCAAGGTAGAGTATCACTGGGACCAGTCCTGCAATGACACAGGGCACTTTCAAATTCAAAGGCTAAGAAATCACTAAATAATATTACTACCCAGGCTATAAGCGCGTATATTCTGGATTCTGCAGAAATATTTTCAATTTTCCACGCGTTTCGGAAAAGTGAAAAAAACATTGACAGCGAGCGACGAGACACGTTTCAGATCATTTTAAAAATGAGAGTCCTCTTAGGGTACCCGGAAGAATATCGCGACTGACGAGAGCGCGCGATTCATGCTCACTTTCCAGAACCGTGCGAAGAGGGAGAACAAAAATATATGACTGGAAAAATGAAACCTCAAGAAAAGCGGGTTAGTGTTCTGTCTCCCAGAAAATTCGTGCCGTTAATGAGCACTCGCCGGCACCGCACCAGCAACTGTCCGCTGCATATCCTCGCCACGCATGCAAAACGGGGCCAGAATGAAATTCAATTTCTTTGCAATAAAAAAATAATAAAACGAGAAGCAAGAGAACACCGGATATCCCCGTGGATATCACACGCCTCTTAAGACCCTGCAAAATATTGTTGCAGAGCTCCCAGAGTTTTCTTTCCGAGTTCACGTCGGCGGAGTGTTTCACAGTTCATCATAACGCGTCAGAAGCAATTACATCCCCACACTTTCCCATCATCCACGAAGAGTCTCCACAGCTCAAATGTGGCATGGAAATAAAAAATAAAAAAGGAGGTGGTTTGAAAAAGAAAGTCTAAAAATAATGCGGTAGAAGTCAATGGCTCCCGTCGTAAATCATATCCCTGTGACGAACTCATCTTCCCAGAAAACGCGGCTTTTATTGACTATCTGATCAAGCCAGCGACGACAGAAAGAATAAATAAATAAATAAATCCTTGCCGAACCCCACATATTCTGGGAGTGATAGCGGAAGATCGATCGACTATTGTTCACTCTTCACGGATAAAAGGAGGAAGAGGAAGCTTTCGCTCGTATCGTTGCGCCATTTTCTTTACTTCGGCCTTTGAATCGAGAAGCTCTCAAGATCAAAATAAATTGGGAAAACATAATTTCAACAAGAAGCTTTGACCTGGCATTCGGAGTTTATAAGGGGACCATTAAATCATAATCATCGTTTAAAATTAGCAAAAGCAAGACGTGGCCGATTGTAACACGGGAAGCATTATACATACAGTATGTTTTATCCGACTGGATTAGACACATTCAATTCGAAGCCGAGATTAGGTTGATCAATCCTACATTGTTAGCAGTCTAGAGCTTGAATTAATAGCTAGACTATTCGATTTCATGCACATACTTTTAAAATTGTAACCAGTTTCAAAATAATCGAAGAGTCCTTGGCTGTCTACAGACACTGTTTCGATCAAGTAAAAACTCCACCACGTGAGGAATAATTACGAAAATAATCTCTGGTTTGACAACCAACTTCGAAAAATCTCAAGTAGTGAAAAAAATAGAGTTTAAAATGGACGAGGAGTGGACAAGATCGCGAACAGACATCATGGAAAAAACGTGGCACGCGACGAAGCTACGCTCTTCGCACCGATGAAATCGGTTTCGCAGCAAGTCGCTGCAAATGAAAGAATATCACCTGTTCTTCATCTCTTCTTTTTTATTCTATAAAACATATCTATAAATATATCCTGTGTATTTCCCACCGACGTGATTTCTCATCTGGCTGCGATGCGTGGGTCGAAAGTCGCGAAATTTACATTCTCTTCTTAGTTTCAGATTAAGTCAATTTTTCTGAGCAAAAAAAAAAAACTCACCGGCACACAGACAACTTTGATTTTACATAAAGATTATTATTTCACTGGTTGCGTACGCGGAATGTGAAAAATATCGAGACTTCTAAAAAGTCGTGACTGACGTAACTTATACCCAAATATATACATCGGAATCAGTCAATCATCACACTAAGAAGTTACAGGTCGTAATTCTATACGAGCTCATCTAACTTTCTTTAAATAAAACAGGATTTCTTGTTGAAGGAATCGGGAATTTCACGCAAACTGAAGCGCAGAAGTATAGATGAAAAGATTATCTGACTTCAGGAATTCAGCTGCTTGGAAGCTGCTTTTTGTTGTTGTTATGGCCTCTCAAAACAAAGCTCATGAGCCATACCATATCGAACACTTGCCAATCTAGTATACAATGATTTTAAAATCCTCATTTCGGTGGAAAGGGCTAAATTCCCAAAAATGAACTCAAAATTCTTTCATACGACAATCCGAGGTTCTGTGTAACCAGCGCGCAAATTCTTTTGATTGTACTCAGGAAAAAATGAGATACTCAAGATGAATGAACCGCCTCATTCTAATATGTGATGCTTTAGCTCATCTCGAATTGAGAAGAGAAATTTTGATTTTCTGACTCATCTGCATAGGCCTCGTAAGTCTGGAAATTGGTTGAACCATGTCCCTCAATTAATGCCCGCCTCTGCTTATCCATCTTCAGTACAGTCACATTTTTTTTTTCCCTTTTGGACCCATATTTCCACGGAAAAAATTTCCGGTTCTGTTCACAGGGATACTTTGAAGACAGGATGATATTCAAAATAAAATTGGGAATTTCTCCTCGGACAGGAGAACATTTTCCGTGCATCACGGGTTGAAAAACTCGGACATGCATGCTGTAACATGCCCATTAGAAGATGTTCGTGTTTGCTCTAAACCAGACCCAAATGTAATGAACTAAGTGGAAAACAGTTTCAGGTGCACTTACCCCACACGGGGACAAGATGGGGCTCAGAAGGTTCTCTCGGCTGGATATTTTCCGTTGTGCAGCGGGTGTCGGGTTCTCTGGCTCCTCGACAGTTTTCGGCAATCGACACACGTCCAACACAGTCACCCTCGGGCTCGTCCGCAGGATCTCCAAGGCTTGCTGGAAAAACAAAAAAAACACGAGGCGGCATTTGACAGTGGTTCATAAATGAAGCTAAGCAGCGACAGGAAATTGAAACCAGAAAAACTGGCAGAAAAGAATGAATACCAGCCAGTCGAACTTGAAAATGAATTAAAAAGGGCTTGGCAATCCCATTCATCAATTATTTATGAAATAAATTGTTTCCTGCTTTATTCTACTTCGGTGTGCAAAAACAGAAATCTACAGGTTCATCTCGGCAGAGAAATTTTGAGGAATGACGGGTGGCCCTTATTTTACAAAAATTGGCACATCTCTAGATGAACTATTCTTGTTCATTACTAAATACCTCTGTCGCGTAAAATTTCGAAATTCTTTGCTTAACGAAATCATAGACAAGGAGTTCCATCAAGAATTCTGGATTACAGTAATCTTGCAGGATGCCAGTCAATGAAGAGTGTATGGTAGGAAATATGCGACGAAACATTTCTTCAATGTGCTTCGAAACATCACGCAGCCATTTTTCCGTAAAAATCTCGATACCTATTTACACGGGAAAAAATGGCATGTGAACAATATGAAGATTCATCTGGAAAGTTTTTCTCGGTGAATTGCCTGCCGATGAAAAAAATAAAATTCGGATTTAGGAATCGTAGAGAAAGACTGCAGGCAAGGAAGATCCAATATATGCTGTGGACTCTTGATCAACCAAGAAAAAAGTTAACAAGCTAATAGATGAGAAAATCGAGAGTATAGGAAAGAGAACACTATAGGGACCTTCTGGAGAAGAAACAGTCTTTTTTTTTCTCAGTCTACTTGGCCGACATGCGGTTCACAGAAAAAGAGTATCCTTTCGCACGGAGAAGTTCGCATCTGCACACATCTCTCTGGGATATAAATATCCCTAAAAATGAAGGCCCATTTTGCCTCATCTCTACGAAGGGCAACTACAGTTTTAGAAAAGTAGAACTTCGACGAGGGTTATATGAACTTACACTGCATGTCAGTCCAGTCAATTCAACCCCGTTTGCGGACAAAACAATGTCGCCAGGAAGCAAATTTCCGCACTCCGACGCCGGCGTCATGGGATAAACCTTCTTAATTCGTATAAATCCTTTTCGCCGACTGGGACCTTTGTCGGCAGTTTTGCTTGCTTTGGCTTCCGCTTCCGTCTCGCTCACACCGCCCATCACGCTCAATCCCAGCCCTTGCGATGTTTTGTTCAGCATCACTTTGAAAATTGTCGCTGTGGACGTAAACAGAGTCTGAGAAATTCCCTTCAAGTCATTTCTGCTTCTCCGATCGACGAGATCAAGAGGTTTCACGACGGAGATTTGGTTTCTGAGTTGTTTTCTCGATAGGAAAGAGTTTATGTTTGAAAACTGACCATTCGAAACTTTCAAAAATACGGAAGCTTTGCCGCCCAAAAATATTCTCGACGTTTCGTTTCAAGAGAAAACAAAGACCCTGGCAAAACTTTTCAGCAGACGTGGTGGAGCGGAACGGCGGAATAAACCGTTCCGCTCAGCCGAGTCCCGGTAGTTCAGCCTTTTTCGTTCGTCGAGCTCCTTTCAAAATCAATGTTCGAAAACTTAGCTCTATTTAGAGTAAATTTTATTTGAAAGAGCTCCTCTGGCCAACCCCTCTATCTTGCAAATTATATTTACGCTACTCAGCTCAAATGCACTAATCTTTGCTTAAATGTACTAATATTATTCCCATCTGCGTGAGATTTACTTGAGTTGCAGACATAACAGCCGCACTCGTACTGTTGAATTATTCAAATTTAATTTTTTTTTTCGCTGGAGCGGATTCGGAACCCTGGGTAAGTGAATTAGGAAGTTCACAGACTGGGAACCACGTATGTCGTCTATAGTGCATTCCTTAGCGTAAATTTACTATTAATTCCACGTCGTTACCAAGATTCTCGGCACTGATCATACTGTCGACAAAGTGACGTAAATCTCGAGCAACCCTGATCACAAAGAAATAAATTTCCATACCACGTGATCCCAAGACTTCTAGAGCATTTCCAGTTCTTTAAACTTAATTTACTGTCATTATGGGGTGACGTTCAGAATCTTGAGGGTGGAAATTATACAAATCGGCTTTAATTTTCCACAATAAGCAAGTGCCATGGGAATGTATTGAAAGGAACGTACCTTGATCCAAATATTTGTAACAATAATCTTGATCATCATCAGGCTCTTCAACCTTGTACTTGTCACTCTTGACCGGCGACGGCAAGTCACCGGCAGATTTGCTGCGATTAAATGCCGGCACGGACACGAGCACCACATCAGGCATGACAGGGCTGAGAACTGTGGCACCCTTCGTCGTCGCCACGCGGCGCCACGACGGGCCCGACGACGTCGTCGACGAAGAGTCTGTTTCGGGCTCCTGGATAACGACAGTGCACGGAGTCACGTCACTGAATTCCTGCGGCGGCGACAGGACCATGTCGGCAAACTGCGGCGGCGGCTCGACGCCGCCCCCGCCGCCCGACAGCGTCTTCTTGACTTCGTTCAGCTTCGCGCCACGAGGTTTGTTGGCTCCACTTGATCGCTCCTCGCTCCGCGAACCGCGCGTCTTTTTACCATCACCTGCAACGAGGAAAAAATGAAAAATAAAAACTAGACTTCAATTTTCTGGCTGAAAAAGACGAACAATTTTTCGCGAAGCCCAGTTCAATGCCCGAAATCCCAAGACGCACCCGACGCACGTTCGGGTTTCCTTCAAAATGCAGCGCTTTCGAAATTCTGAAAAGATTTTCATGGACCTCCACACAATAACATCCGCCTTTGGATTTCTCGCCCAGTTTTCAAATTACCCAGAATTACACCATTAGGGCATTACAAGCGATGAGCATCCATACTTGAATTTTTCGAAGCGAACATCGTAAACTATTTCGCCTCCTAGAAATTTCAATCTTGTGGGGTAAAATCAATTTTTCAGAGATTTGAGTAGAATAATTCGAAACCCGACAGGAATAACATGTCCTGAAAATTAGTGCAGGTGTACACAATCTAATTCGCCACCCACTTTATTTTCAGGGAAACACGTCGATTACGTACATCTACGCGACCGTTAAGGAGCAATTAACACACAAGTTTTGGCAGATCAACAGAAAACTGCCGGAAAAGTTTCAAGAATAATCGATAAAATATCTTGAAATATTGAATTTCGATGCAGCTACGTTTGAGCAGGCGAGCATTGTTTATCAAGCGCATCAGGAACCGTTTTTAAGGTTGCCCTTCAAACTTATACTGTATTTTAACCCTTTCTTCGATGAAGTAAAAACAGTACGCTTCGATGAACCATTGCAGGTTTCAGGGCTAATAATGGTGGATAATAATGGTATGTGCAGTTCAAAAAAATAAATAATATCTGAAAAAAACAGCTACCGTGCGAGCATCCGATTCCTCATTCAGCGATAACCTTCACTTCACTACAAAAACGCCGTTCGGCGGACGAAAATAGTCTACCTACGCGGGTTTACTATCGTCGAAACGCGAACCAATTTTTTCCCGTCGCGCACTTTTTTTTACCCACGTGTTTTTCGCTCGCTCAGAGAACATTGCTGCATGTGCGCTCACGGACTTCGAGACAAGCGTGTTTTGAATACAGGCCTGAGAACAGGCAGGAAACGAGAGCTTGATGTGTCTGGTTTCATCGTTTCGTCATCGAGACTGCGAACCACAAATTCGCAGCTTTTCGCAGAATGAAAAAAAATACATATACATATATACACAAGAGAAGCCGGCTCAATTTGAATCACCCAGGTCGACATCACCTAGTGTGACGAACCCTAAGATTTCTCGCTTTGCATAAATTTAAGTAATCCTACGCATAGGTCTGTATTTACGCGGTGATTCGATTACAAGCAATCATTGCAGGGTATGGGCTTTACGTATCAGCAGCAGGAAAAAAAGCTGGAACTTCCGAAGGATATTAAAGATGGGATAAATATCAAACGAGATCGGTTAGAAATTCGCTCAATTCTGAAATACTGTACTCTAGAAGAACACCAGGAAATCACTGATGAAAACACCTAGGGGCCCATGAGTGTTTTCATCAGACAGGTGACTTATTTTTCACCCAACTACTATCTATTTCTATTCACGTCATCCGAAGCGTATGCCTCACCTTCCAGTAACTACAGGCAACTTTTAAATTCAGTATTTGTGGCATCGATTTTTCCACCGAAAATTTGAGGGATGCGCCCTATAATCATGTAAATACTGAAACGAAGGTATTCACAGCATCAACGCCGCGGAACAATTTAATAGCAATTTTCGCACAGATTCAAAGCGCCCGCAGACGAGGTTTTTTTGCAGATCGATGATCACAGATCGGCCACATACCACGTGGATATTTTTACGAAAACAAAATCACTCGATCTTCAGAACAGAAAAGTTTTTTGCTAGTACTGTAGCGTATAATGAAAGCCCCGTGCAGGTCGAAATCATGAATGTTTTATTGCGCACGTCGCGTCGAATTCGGTTGCATAGTGGATCCTGACCAAATGGTTTCATGCACGAGCCAAAACTCGAACGCGCAAAATGTGAACGAATTGGTCATAAACTTCAGCAGAGATATGAACAGCTTTAAAGGCTGAAAATGCTATAAAACAGGCGGAAAAATTGAGGAAACGTCAGCACGACCGAGCGATAAGATAATGGGTAAATCCCACGGATCGACATTTGACGAACGGCAATACCCACCCTTCGGAATCCTTAGCCAGTGAAAAAATACAGATTTACTTCAAGCATTTAAATGCTAAAAATTTTAAAAATAAATACCGAATTCGAATCAGTGTTTCTTTCTCGTTCAGTTTTCGAGTCGAACAAATCCTTTCAAGGGATGAAAAAAAAAATTAGGGCTCACAGCCAGGATTTAACGAGAGGTTTACATATTTTAAGGAAATTTCTTACTATTTTTTTCATCAGCTGCCTACTAAACAGCATTGGTCCAAAATCGAGTTGGTCCGAGTACTGCGTTTACGCGGTTAAATGTCGCGTCAATAAACTTTCCAGGATTTAAAAAAATCTAAAAACCTTTGTATTAGAATATCTAAAGTTCAGCTCGCTTCCGACATTTCCTCAAAAATTGTCTAAAACCTAGGATGGGATCAATATTTCAACTGTACAGAGTTATATTTTGCAGACTATGCGTATGCTTTTCAGCTCTGAATGCGTTTAAGAAATCGTATTGTCCTTCAGCTTTGAGAAAATGAGTCACTCGTTGAGTGAATCATTGCGAATTTGCGCATTTTCCGACATGAGATAAAAGATTTTGCGAGTGAAGTCCTATGAATCACAAATGTTTGGAAGCAATAATTTGATGAAATCACGATAGTATAGAGCTTGCCTCTGAAAAGTCTCGAGAAAATGGTGCTTTTGACATGGATATCCAAGGAGGAAGACAAGTGACATCCAACATGACACATACTATTCATGTAGTCCACGGAGAATCGAGAAAATACACTGTTGTAAGCTAGTCAAGCTTGAAAATGATTAACACGAAGAAAAAAAACGCCTTCCCGTTCTGGAAGAATATTTTCTTTGAAAATAGTACATTATCAGGTCAATTACGTCAGATTTTCTTTAAATAAATAAAAATATTGCAACTGACAAATCCAGAAATTATCAGGTGCCTCGCAGAGTTTCAAATCTGCAGCAGATGGTTTTTTTTTGTGAATATTTTTTCACCATTTGAGATAGTGCCTCTAGTATATAAATGATCCGCGAAAGCAGTTCTTCAGTGGGCTAGCATACGGGATGATCAGGCATCGAAAAATAAATATTTTTTTTTACCGCGAACACTCTTGAGGGATTCCATTTTATCTGCATGTACAGTCATATGGTCAGGAAACTTCTTGAACTTCACTTCTTCGAAATGTAGGCTACTTACGACCGTCACGAGTACGTTCCCGTCACATTTTACCCGCAATATTCGCAATTGCTTCGATGTCCATGAAATGTTTTTTTTCCCCCGAGTGCATGAGAAAAATTTGAGTGCACAGAATGACAGCGTCTGGCCAACATTCGCATGAACATATTGTAGTACCTTTCCGTTTTCGCAAGCTGCGTGCACCACCAAACATTTTGGTCTCACAAATATTAGAATACAGTACTCGTTTACGCTGCAGCTCACTCGATGGTAATTGAAAGTTTTGAGCAACAAACGCACGCGAGACTAATTAATATTCCTGAAGCACTCGCGTAATTCAAGCAGAAGTTGCTGGATTCTGGCTTGTGACTGTCTTCCTTGACGAACCCGCGAGCATGAAGCACTACGGAAAAGACTCGTTCATGGAGTTTCACCCGTCCATACAACGATGTCGCTACTCGGCGATCGAGACGAGGATTACGCATCTTTACACCAAAACACTAGAGAACTGGGCCAGTTTTCACCATCTGCGTCCTTCCCATCGAGGAACCCGTGAAGAACTTTCAATTTTGTTACAACGCGGCGTATATTTCCATCGCCTATTCTGTGCGAATAATCTGACGGAAGTCATACCACCAACTTCCCTTCCTGCCTCGACATCAATCAACAGTTTACTCCGCGAACACGTTTCAGCAGCTATGTTCGTACGGCACCAGGGAAAACGCCAGCGAAGTTTCCAGGGCTTGCCGAATACCATTTTCAGCACACTATTTCACTATAAATCTCAACCGAGAAAGAAAGTATGAGGGTGGAAGCATGACGCAGTGACGTACAAATAATTCTGTTGGAGGACTGCTTGAAACAAAAAATAATAATCGTATAGCTCCGCTTATAGTTTCTTTCGCCCAGAGCACCACGTCCTCGACAGCCGCACATCAAAGGGGGACGAACAAACTCAATCCATTACGGACAAGAGAGTGAAAAATTTGAATCCATTTCACTCCAGGGAAACGCACTCACTTCATACCATATGTTGGAGTGCGGCGAAGCAAATTTCAAGTTTAGAAGGGTGTGCAAAATTCATCTTCTCGTTCTTTTTGGTTGGGTCCCGCATACCGAGGCCCAGTCCGTGATGATAGAAAATTCAAAAGATTATTGAAACCGTCATTTAAACTGATGGCCAAGTTGCATAGGGAAACGCCTGCTTGAGTGGCACCGTGGAAAATCAGGCTAAAAGTAATTGTAAGTTCGAACGGATTCGTTCCGTTCTCTGCTGATCGTCAGATGGACGACCGAATAGGTCGTAGAGTTTCAGATCACTGAACCAAATATTACAGTCCGAGATTTTTTGCTTGACGATGAACGAAGATTGTCAGAATAACAAAAGCGGGAATACTTCAGGATTGTCGAGAAAGGTAAGGCAGTGGGCAAGAAAGAAGCATATAGAATCATCCCAAAAACGTCCAGGAAAAGAAAGTGGGGATTTTATGCCTTTTTGGGGCACATACTAGCAGGATTAATTTACTGCTAATCTGACAAGACTGCGGAGAAACAAAAATTATTGTCTTGAGGATACCACTCATTTCCTCTTACCCAGACAGGAGACCAGGAGCCAGTAACCCCACCAACTTCTTAGTGAGAAAAGGTAAAACAAGTTTTCCTTTCCTTCCCGACATTTTCGGCTGTCGGGAAGACACAAGGTTTTTCATTTTTCGCTCGGTCTTGGGTACTCATTTCATTCTTCTATGTTCTATACCTTTACGCACATTTCGTCGGTCAACTAGCAAAGGAGTCACCCGGTATTTTTCCCTCGGAATAATATCAAGTTGCACGAGAAAACAAATACTGTACAGTACTATAGTCACAATAACGAAATCGTAAACAATATCTCGCAAACGAAGCTTGGACGAGCTTATATTTAAAGTTATTCCAAGTATGGCATGTCGTTTTGATTCAAGGTGCATTTAACCTACATAAGTGCTGACCAGGAGGGCTGTTGGCGTTCATTCAATCGCGAATTAAGCTTCGTCGTCACTAGCTACTGCACCATAATTTCGAAAAATCGCGTGCGTTCGACTGAAAATGTTGGAAGTTTAAACGTGATAGGAAAAAAAAGGCAAACTATACGCAACAAACGATTATGGGGTTAATCGAAGTACAAAATTTTGTTAGCACTGGTAAGCGTTGTTGTGGAACACAGGTGCACCCAAGATCAAAACCGAACACCGACGATTGTTGCCACGCATAAATGATTTCTTTTCGATATGGCAAGTCTTGCCTTTTGTACTGATTAGTCCGAGCCGAAGTTCTTCGCATATTTGCTCTGAATGAATTTCCACTTCCGTTCGCAATGGACTTTAAATTCGGACTCCACGAACAAATACAACAGGTATAATCGAATTATTTGAAGAGTCAATCGTTAAACTCGAAAGTTTAAAGCGGTCAGAATAATACAGAATTTCCGCTGATTTGCAGACCACTTCATTCTATAAACGTGATATTCCCTTCTAGGTAGATCTATGAAAAAAAAGTTCATCCAAAATTTTCCAGCTTAATGAGATAGCAGGTGAAATGTCGAAAACATATTAAGGTAGAACCGGGGATGGTAAATTGGGATTTGAACACTACCGATAATCTTGACTTTTGCTATCACAAAGGCAATTTTAGATACAATAAAGGGTCTGAAACGTCGACACAGTCGTCAGTTAACAACTTGAGAAGCAGCTCAGACACACTCACCAGTCGTCACATGCCGTTGGTTACGGTTTTCGCGCCATATCTGCAGCAAAACCTTTTAATCTTTTCTCAGATTCGCTTCTGAGACACATCGACCAGTTCCTGGGTACTGTACGAAGTAACACTCTTGACTTAAAATCTGGTGAACACCTACCTTCGTACTTGATCAAGTACCTATTGTCATTACAGTATTTGCATACAACAAACCACACATTCAACTTCATTATGCCATTTAGGATCACGTTTCATTCAATTCATCCGCCACTTCCGATTGAATTTCCTCGTCATGTACAGCACCTCACGTTTACCGTAATTTTAAGACTTCCACTTGGCAACAAAGTTTTCAAGTCTGAACAGGGCGTACTTGTGCCAGCAGTTGTACGCGAGTCGATGGTGCTGGTGGTGAATGGGATCATGTCAAGTAGTACGTGAGACGTTTCTTGCTTGATGCAAATCTTTCGAAGTGACATTTTAGCTTACACATCAATATGATAAGGACGGAATTTATTGAAATTTGCTACAGATGCGAGGGAATTGAATGTGGGTTTATTGCGTGGGATCTGGGAAGTACGAATGTCCTTGAGTCGAGTTGAAGTCCTGTAGGACTTGAAAGTGGTACACTACTTGGTATCCCAACAGGTACAAGCAAACAATGCCACTTCTCGGAAGTAGTCCAGTCCAGAAGAAGATTAAAATGCCCCGATTCGACAGGACAGGTTTTCGGGCGAAATAATTGAAAGAAAAACAGTATTTACGCTGAGGTTTGAAAAATATTTGCGCTCGACGTGAATGGATGGTTGCAATCCGATTAGTCACTTCTCGGTGATGTCCGGACTCGGGTTCTTTTTTTTTTTTTTTTTGAAGACCATGCGATGCGTTGCTCACGTCAGCATCGATCAAGTTGCTCGCCCGCAGGCGGCATTCCGAGGTACAAGACGCGGAATGTGCACACGGAACAGCGAGCGAAAACAAAGTCAGACCCGAAGCGATAACAGAACCGAAATTACGTGGGTGACTGGTTGCACTGGGAGCGCCGGGCACCGACTGCACAACAACGCGGTTTACGGATGCACACCGACCCAGGCTCTACTGGCTCTCAATGACTATCGGACAGCGCCCAGCAACGCCGGGTAACTTCAGCACACAGGCGATCAACATTACCAGGAGCACGAAAAGCAACGGCATGCGCATTAAAAAAAAAATCAAAGACCACTGCAAAAAGTGCAAAAAAGCAATTTTCTTCAGAACCTCGCCAATAATTACACCTGTGCAGGGTCATCCCTGGAGTTCGGGGTCCACTTCAACTCAAGTACGGGACATGCAAAATCGAGAAGGAAAGACAAGTAAAATTTCATACCTGATCTCCAAATGTCTTTTTTTTTGTAAATAATACGAAGAATTGGTTCAATCTCCCTCTCGATAGTTTTAGCTTGGGCTAAAAGCTTAGGTCGGTGAACACGAACACTCAAAAACGCCTGCATTTTCGTCATGGAATATACCACATACCAAGTGAAAATACAGCAATAATTGAAATGCCCAGTTCTAGTAAAGGGCTTTCCGTCCTCTCGTGAATTTTTTTTAAAACTTCGTAATTCGTTAAAATATTAAAATGCTTTTGAGGGGGATAAGAAGAGTTGCGTAGTGGACTAGCTATGTGGACATGTGCTAACGGGAAACATTAATATTAAGTTCAGAGTTGTGTTTTATCCTTAACTATTGACGGTGTAATAACTTCACTAAAACGCCATGTTCAGCTGCTGAATAGATGCCCGATATTTTTTGAATGAATAAAATATCCAACCATTTCTCACGTGGTTTCAGAGGGCAACATTCTCCTTAACTTCAGGTTCAATATCCGTAACGTTCTTATCCGAAATATTCCGAGAACCACGTGAAAAATGTCTCATGATGACAAGTAAAATGTATTGTTTATGACTCAGATTTGGAAAAATTGCACCAACAGTTGCACTCGGGCACCTTTCAGGTGGCACAAAATGCTCTTGTGCATGAATTCAAGAAACATATTTCAATTGAAGCTGACAATGCGCAAACGCGACGATGCCTCATAATTTGTGCGAAGTTATAGAAAGGTTAAGAAAAATCTTTTCCGAGATTATCCGATTCATTACTGGTAAAGGTTCATGAAGCGGAACAGTTCAATGCTGATGAACTGTTCCACTATGCTATATCTTTGAAATAAGGAGTTACAAAAGAAAGATGCCTTCTCACGTCTTGCTGATCCACTCTCCAACATTCATAACTTAAAATTGCGTGCAAAATAATGTTTCCGTCGTTGAAATTAATGGAAGTAATTTCACAAGCCTATTTTTATTTCGACGTGAATAATGTAGAGTCGTTCGGACAGGTCAATACAACCGTATTGTGTAGTGCAAATTCATTTCACGCTTGGGTTACCGCGTCGATGAACAATCGCATAAATTATTTAGCACTCGCGGGCGAATGATAAGACCCGCAATTTAAGCGATGGACATCAAAAAGCTCCTTTTCAAATACTGCCCTCGCCCACTAACGAGCCGAATTTCTGGATGTTGCGCACTTGAAGCAATTAAAACCAATACCGTCCGAAATAATTAGTTACATTATCAACCCCGATGCGCAATCTAAAAAAATAAAAACGGAATTACGTGGGATAAGATAGGTTCGAAGTCATGATGACGTTCGGTGGAATACAAGCGCGAGAAAGCGCCTAGTTATTCAGAGGATTACGAATTAGGGTTACTTTAGAGGAGTCCATTTATCCGGATTAATCCGGATTAATCCGACAGCCCCGGGCTAACGAGATTGGCATTGCATTTTCGAGGGGACATGAGGTACGAGAGCAACTGCGACAGAAAATCTTGAGAATGATTTCGATTTCCCTTAACCAATCAAATCCGATGCCTAAAATGACGAACATTAGGTATCAGGTTTTCTTGCAGCAAATCGCTTGAATCAACGCCATGTAGACAAGAATCTAAGAACATTCTTGAGACCATTATAAATACGGGTTCGAAAAGGAGCATAAAATTAATTATTTTATCTCTGTAGTGCGGAAATGTGCCTTTACCCAGTGAATCTAGTAAAACCGATGATTGGATTTCCTTAGAAGTTTCATTCGATGAAGATACGATTTCAACCATCTAATAGTACAGCTGAATGTTGATTCCAGTTTTTTAAGCTGACCCGAGAGATGCGATTTTGCGGCTCACTCTAGCCCGATTTATCAAATATGAAAATTAAAATGTGGCCACGGTTAACCGAATTCCAGACGATACAAAGTTCATGGAATTTCCACGCAGTTTACGTGCCTACTTTGTTTAACTTTAACATCGAAAAGTTCCAGTTTTCGCCTTAGATCAAGTTGAACGGATGTAACTCACCACGTGGAAAGATAGATCGAGGCTTAAATGGTATACTAATAACGCTGGATAATTGGCGGAAGTGAGGAGCACTTCCGTCGTTTAAAAAAAAAAACGAAGAAAAAACTGAAAGAGGCCAAAGTGCATCAAAACACGAGAAGGAAAGTTGTGGAGTAGTTTAGTCGCGAACAAATTTCGCATCTAAAAACAAAACCAGTGTAGCGCCGGCGGATGTGACAAGCAAAAAACCGAAGGAAATCCTCACCACTCACACAAATAATCCTGGACATTCTACAATAAACACGACAGGGCACAACCAGCGCATTCAGCATGTTATACGCACTGTTCACGAATAGAAAACAGTTCCGCGTCTGCTGTGGGCTCACTCTGCGGGGACTTCTCCGAAGGTCGAACAGAACAGGAAAGATTACACAAGTAGACCTGAATCACGTGGCAGGTAAATACAAGGGAGAATAATCCTGGATGGAAGTAACAGCTGCCAGGCCCTCATAAAAAAATCGGGAGATTAAACACGATCTCAGATCGACCGCATTTTACCCGCAGACTGAAATCTGATCTCCGTGTCATTTCGGGCGTGCGGAAAATGACTTGCATTTTCCTTCGCACCCAGAAAGGTGAGGATTTAGAGAAGAAAAAAGTGAGAAAAAAAAACACACACACACTTTCGCATCAAGGTGCCCGGGTCATTCTTCAACGCCCGGGCGAGGAAAAAAAAGTTTCTGAGAGAACGTGAGCAATCCAACTACGGAAGTAGACGAGGAACTTCGATCACGCTCGGAATATATCCCGGCACTCTAATGGAAAAAGAGTCCCACGACTCACGACTATGTCCTTTTTTCCATATTCCCAGCGAGATCTCAAATGAAATCCTGATCCCTCTTCTATGAGAATAAGTCTTGGTCTAACTTTGCCCATGCGTTACCGTGACACAATCAACACACGGTGTCAATGACGCGTGACGTCTTTAAATAGCTACACATTCCCTGGCGCCAGTCCTATCCAATATAATATAGCCCTGTAAGTTTATGAAGAAAAAAATCGTGCAATTTCAAGCGGCTTTCTGACTAATGATTAAAATTAAAACCGCAAGTAGCTCGGAAAAAATAACATTTCATCTTTTAGAGATAATTATTCGGAGTTTCGAACCATGCGCTAGCCCTCGACATTTTTCTCATTCATTTTTTGTTTATTTCAATGGAATACTGCGAGTAAAATCATTACTGTAGAATGTGTAGAGAATCTATACACCAATCATTTTACCAAATTGCAACCTATTCGCAATTTGGAAGCGGTTGCATCCAAAGTACATCAGTATATGCGTACCGTAGATAGAGAATCCCGCACCTTCTTCTTGAACGCTATAGAAACCACGGAAGAGGCTTTGTTCACACTAGGACGTCTAATGAGTACTAGAAAGAGGCATAATCTATCAACCTAGAAGTTCTATAGGCAACTTGGTAAGCAAGGTTGCCCTGGATTCCAGCGCAATTCCAATTACCACCAGCTATATGCCTTCGTATCATCGTATCATCAGTGGTACGCGTAACACTACATGGAATGTCAGTCATATAGAGATGGATCATGAGTGAATGCATATTTCATAACCAATGGACATACACGGAAGGATATCCAGCCTTAGATTCAAAAAATATCGTCTCTCGAGGAGCCGAAATTTTTTAAACATACATGAGGGTTCAGGCGTAGCCGCTAAAATTGAATTTGAAATTGGTAGATTCGTCCGAGAGCAATACAGAGTCTTACGGACACAGTACCACAGGGTTTACATTCGTGAATATTGTTTTCTTTTTTTCTACCTGAACCGTTAGAATCAAGGAGATGGGACGAGCAAGGAGCAAGATGTCTTCTTCTTCACTACTTGTAATGCATCCTGGACTGCGATATAAACCCCTGCTGGAGGAAGAGGTATAATCTTTGAAACGAAATCCGCGTTTGGGCAACTCCATCGCCCATCACGGCAACAGCGTGAAGGGGCGCACAGATTGCCCTTAATCACGCGAACCCGGCAGGGCCTTGTTTGCCATCTCGAAACAAGAGAAACACAAATGCGCTCCCACGTGACGAAATTCCAACCGGCGTCATTGCGCTGAATAATTGGTCACGTCAGTGCGCAGAACAACGAGGCCGGATTACGAAACCCAGCCTCGATCTTCCCGAACTTCGCAGCCCTTGCATAACCTCGTTCATATTTCCTCCTGTGCTTTGATTTTCCCGAGGACATGGTTCCGAGTCGCGGCATTTCGATACCGAACCTCCGAAAGAATCCCGGTCGCCCCGAAACGCCGGGACCCGAGGAATCTCGGCCAAGTTCGCGATTGCTTCAAAAAGGCTTCCAATTTTTCCCTCCGACGGGAAAATCGCCGCATTTCTCCGCACGCATTTTTCTCCTCCTCTTGGCCACAATGGCAGTACAAATTAATTATCTTCGCGTTTCTGCCGCGATTAAAATCCTCTTCGAAACGAGCTTTCGCCTCGCTTTCGCTCCCGGCGGTTTTGCACTGGACTTCAAGTCGGCCACAACGAGCAGACCCTCGCAAGAAACCTTCACTAACCTTTTTTTTTTCTTTTTTCAAGTACAGTAGCCAAAAGAGGAAGCCGTAAAATTGAAATTAACCTCGAATAATGTACAGTTAGATCACGTAATCCAATCACAGCATATCCGTCCAAATAATAAAAACTCGCCGTGAATATTCGATGGACATCTTACGATTACCATAAAGATCACAGTACTGTCTTGTATTTTGGTAAGAGTTTCTATTACCACGCCTGTACAATAAAGCCTTTCGCATTAATCTAAATGTATTACTATACCATTACAGACCTTATGCGAGGGTGAAGTAATTACGTGACTCTCCAGCCACGTGCGATCTTAGTACATATATACGGTATTTCGATTCTGGGAAGCCATTCGAGGTGGAAAAGCAGACATAAGCAGCATAAAATTGAAAATTCAAAAGGAAAAATGCGACTAGAACAAGCGGATATGTATTTTTAATATGCATCATCAATTTTTATATGATAAAAATCGATGTGCTCCGGACGCAAAATCCCGAAGAAACCTCCTAGAAATAAATCCCACAGGCATTTCCCCATCACCATGATATTTTGTCTGCCTCAAAAATGCATGATTGCTTTTGACCAATCGCATATTTCCAAAAATCAAGTTTAAAAAAAAGTTTCGTCAATTATCTTAACGTCACGAACACAAGACTTCGAAAATAAACTGTTAAAAAGTTGAAATGGTAACTGAAGCATGAACAGAAACTCCTCTCCATTCGGAAGAAATTGAATGCAATGAATGAGTTTCTCTTCACAGGCAAAATTAGTTACAAATATATATTTCCGGCTTTCGGAAAAATTACGCAGCTACAAGCCTTTACCCTAGATATATTCAGTATAAAATGCATGCAAGGATTCTCTCATTCTCGCTGGTCTTTTCATGCTATTCCTAGCTTCCATTAAAACGATTGATTAAATTATGAGCAGTGCTTATAAAAATAAAAACGTTGAAAATATCGGACTGCAGGCCGCACCTATATCCCGAAATTTATTTGAAAGACATGGGTGCGTAAATGTAGTACTGCATGTTCAACAGGTGCTGGGAATACATTGAAAGACATCAGCGAGAATGAAAGACCATTTTTATTCATGAGGAATCATGTGATTGCTTACATAAATCCCAGGTTCTCGGCGGGAACGAATTCTCATGCGCCACGACGGGGTGACACCGTAAAAGCCTCGACACGATACCAGCAGACACTACGTTGACGATGGGAATCAGGCACGTTCACCACAACACCCGTAGAACGAGGGAACACCGGAGTATAGGACCGAAACAATTTTCCTAGGCTGGCACTATGGCCAGTGAAAACCAGGCTGTTCGTGATGCAAACGGGGAAGCATATGAATGTTGGGTCACTCCCTCTCGCCCGTCATTTGTCGCCGACTCCGTTCATTGCAAAATACAGCTTATTCCGAGCATTCAACACGCGANCTTCGCAGCCCTTGCATAACCTCGTTCATATTTCCTCCTGTGCTTTGATTTTCCCGAGGACATGGTTCCGAGTCGCGGCATTTCGATACCGAACCTCCGAAAGAATCCCGGTCGCCCCGAAACGCCGGGACCCGAGGAATCTCGGCCAAGTTCGCGATTGCTTCAAAAAGGCTTCCAATTTTTCCCTCCGACGGGAAAATCGCCGCATTTCTCCGCACGCATTTTTCTCCTCCTCTTGGCCACAATGGCAGTACAAATTAATTATCTTCGCGTTTCTGCCGCGATTAAAATCCTCTTCGAAACGAGCTTTCGCCTCGCTTTCGCTCCCGGCGGTTTTGCACTGGACTTCAAGTCGGCCACAACGAGCAGACCCTCGCAAGAAACCTTCACTAACCTTTTTTTTTCTTTTTTCAAGTACAGTAGCCAAAAGAGGAAGCCGTAAAATTGAAATTAACCTCGAATAATGTACAGTTTAGATCACGTAATCCAATCACAGCATATCCGTCCAAATAATAAAAACTCGCCGTGAATATTCGATGGACATCTTACGATTACCATAAAGATCACAGTACTGTCTTGTATTTTGGTAAGAGTTTCTATTACCACGCCTGTACAATAAAGCCTTTCGCATTAATCTAAATGTATTACTATACTATTACAGACCTTATGCGAGGGTGAAGTAATTACGTGACTCTCCAGCCACGTGCGATTTTAGTACATATATACGGTATTTCGATTCTGGGAAGCCATTCGAGGTGGAAAAGCAGACATAAGCAGCATACAATTGAAAATTCAAAAGGAAAAATGCGACTAGAACAAGCGGATATATATTTTTAATATGCATCATCAATTTTTATAAGATAAAAATCGATGTGCTCCGGACGCAAAATCCCCAAGAAACCTCCTAGAAAGAAATCACACAGGCATTTCCCCATCACCATGATTTTTGTCTGCCTAAAAAATGCATGATTGCTTTAGACCAATCGCATATTTCCAAAAATCAAGTTTTAAAAAAAAGTTTCGTCAATTATCTTAACGTCACGAACACAAGACTTCGAAAATGAACTGTTACAAAGTTGAAATGGTAACTGAAGCATGAACAGAAACTCCTCTCCATTCGGAAGAAATTTAATGCAATGAATGAGTTTCTCTTCACAGGCAAAATTATTTACAAATATATATTTCCGGCTTTCGGAAAAATTACGTAGCTACAAGCCTTTACCCTAGATATATTCAGTATGAAATGTATGCAAGGATTCTCTCATTCTCGCTGGTCTTTTCATGCTATTCCTAGCTTCCATTAAAAAGATTGAATAAATTATGAGCAGTGCTTATAAAAATAAAAACGTTGAAAATATCGGACTGCAGGCCGCACCTATATCCCGAAATTTATTTGAAAGACATGGGTGCGTAAATGTAGTACTGCATGTTCAACAGGAGCTGGGAATACATTGAAAGACATCAGCGAGAATGAAAGACCGTTTTTATTCATGAGGAATCATGTGATTGCTTACATAAATCCCAGGTTCTCGGCGGGAACGAATTCTCATGCGCCACGACGGGGTGACACCGTAAAAGCCTCGACACGATACCAGTAGACACTACGTTGACGATGGGAATCAGGCACGTTCACCACAACACCCGTAGAACGAGGGAACACCGGAATATAGGACCGAAACAATTTTCCTAGGCTAGCACTATGGCCAGCGAAAACCAGGCTGTTCGTGATGCAAACGGGGAAGCATATGAATGTTGGGTCACTCCCTCTCGCCCGTCATTTGTCGCCGACTCCGTTCATTGCAAAATACAGCTTATTCCGAGCATTCAACACGCGANATGGCCAGTGAAAACCAGGCTGTTCGTGATGCAAACGGGGAAGCATATGAATGTTGGGTCACTCCCTCTCGCCCGTCATTTGTCGCCGACTCCGTTCATTGCAAAATACAGCTTATTCCGAGCATTCAACACGCGAAGCACCCATTTCAGCGTTCCCAGTGCCTCATACGAAATTGGAATCACTCGCTCCAGGCATAGCTGTACGAATGGAATCTCGGGTCCTACCACTTGCGTTATCATCGTCGGGCATGAAATATACTATTTTCCAGAGGCAGCTCAGAAAATGAAGTCTACATAACGCATGGGGATTGAAATCAGTTGATCTGATGTGACTGACTTGACTCATGGTCCACGGAGCATGCCCATATAGCTGCAATGTAATCCCCAGAAGATGAATTACCTCCGGCAGCCCTACATTTTTCTGCAGGGAAAACATTTGCATATTTTCAAATTTTGAAACTCACAAATACAGCACAGTACTTTCAATTCTATCGTGCGCATTCAAGCGTGGTCAGACCATCCAATTTTCATGAAGCGCAGATCCGATTACTGCACATGAACATCTAATTGTTTCTAGCATGACACCGTCCTCGGATGAAGATTATCCGATTTATTCGCAAAAACATTATTTCTGAAAAAAATCCACAAGTAGAAGAATTAATTTTAATCATCAGGACGATGCAGAATTTCAAATTCGAGTTTTCAATTCGAAGACGATTGAATTTCGCAGATAATCGTTCTTCAATTTCAATGTCGGCGATTGTTCATAATTTTCTGCTGTGATCAAAAGTATCGGTTCAGCTTTGCTCAATTTCATCCATTTATTTGGTCGGATATCTTTTCAAGTAAAAATAATAACGCATACAGTACATTATTTATAGCGAAATGTTTTTCATCGGAGTTGATTTTCTCTTTGTACGAAAGAATTTATAACATTTTAAGGATACATAAGAAGCATTACATGAGAAAAAATCCGATGAACCCTGTAGGTCATCGTGATCTTCATTCTTCAGGAAGATTGATGAAAAATCCATTTAAAAAATATTCGAAGTATGACTCATACATGCAGTAGCGCATCTCAACTTTCACGAAGGCTTAATGAGAATGTAAATCGGATTATTTCAGAAAATAGAAATTTCGAAAATAGTGAGGGGTTCTCACATCAGCGTAATCTGACCCGCGTACGGCGATAAAAACCAGTAGGCGCGGTAAATTAGATGCCTTGATATCTGATTTATGAAATGCTCCTCTGCAGTCGGGTCAGGAGAATTAAACCCTGCGAGACGGGACGGTCATCACTCAGTAATTATCAACAGCTGGGCAATCACAGTTCGTTCGTAACCCAAAGAAAACCCGACAGGGTTGGGCAATCCGGTGAAGCGTCCCAGCCGGGCTCAGGTCGACGAGTTGTGCCAGCGCGGAAAGTGGAACTGGGTCCAGCCGCGTATATCTTTGAGAGCATCTCCCAGTGGAAAGAATTCACTATTGAGCAATGCCACTGTTAACAGGTCTTTGCAAGCAACCCGTCCTACGACGAGCGACCCCGGATTTATCTCAGAGTTGAATTCTTTCGATGTAGGCAGTGCTGCATGGCGACAACCCGTAGGAGACAAACCAAATGTGTGGTTATATTTTAAACCGACGCACTACATACGCCAGCTTGCTCACGTGTTGCACCAGGTGTAAATACAAATCATCCGGAAGCATTCGATGCAAAGGTTGCACACGCGGAATAAATTTTGCGAAGATGGCTCACGAACTTCGGGCGTGAAAACATACGCAACTTGAGCATCGTTCAAACCGTTTTCTTTTTTTGCATAAAAAAACTCGCTTTTTTCGTATCGCAATACTGTACACCCCTCAAAACGGGAATAAAAATGAAGAGTTACGGAGCGAATACCTTTGAAAGTAAGAAAATGCGTTCTCATTCACAGACGTTCCCAGTGCCAAAAAAAATTAAATTTAAAATATAGTCGTGAACAAAGGCGTCGCGCAAAAAACTTCTGCACTTCCGATAACCTACGAATGAAATACATTTATGCGAGTCTTATCGTAACCTGAAAATTCCATTCAGTATTTAAAAACTATTCAAACGAAGCTTTACCTCGATTTCCAGTGGTTCAAAATACAGTATCAACCCCACTTTTAATTTAAAAAAAGCAAGTATGACGATTGCATGAAAATTTAGAAAAAACGTGAGCCCTGCAGGATTCGGAATGATTCGTAAGCCTAAAGAGGTTGAAGTCTTTTCCAAGAGTCCTTCGTGGGACTAAATCTATAACACATTCCGAAATTAACTTTCAATACATTTTTAAATTTCAGATGTACGGGATGTAGGACTTCCATTTCTTCCACAGAAACACAATAGAATAAGAAGATAAGAAAGGACATCACACTACTGTATTTTTTCTGCAAGCACGATTCTGACCCATCTTAGCAGTAAGCGGTCAAACTCGTGGAGAACATGTAACTAAAAAAAAATCTGTCAACGAACGACACAAAGCATTCCAGTTTAATCGCCTCATTCGCAAAAAAAAAATTCGAATACTGCGCAAGGATGTCAAATCCTCAGTTCAATTATTTAAAGTATCTGGGACCGGTGATTAAGGGGGGAGGGTCAGAGTTTACTTCTTTTTTTATTTTTCACGCGGAACCGCGGGCAAGCCGACGCCGAACAAAGGCATCCCACAGTGCACCTCTGAGCCCAAAAAGCTCACTGCCGGGTGTTCCCGCGTGGTCGCGAAGACTAGCGGAATTTCCGGGCCCCGGAAGCCGGCCCGGGGTCCGGCGCCTCCCCGCGCTCGGGCAAAACGCATGACTGACGGAACAAGGTGGGTCCGCGACCCAGAAACCCGCACAAGGCGATCGCTTCCAAAGCAAAGAGATATTGAGGGGGATCGAAAGAACGTGTCACATGCTCGGACACAGTCGCGACACGGCGGAGCACAACCCCACCTGGACCCTCTTTCGAAGAATCCGAACCCGCCGTGGCCCTATTCAATTCCGATCGGCGTTTAGGTAAGACGGGTTTCTAATGACTTGGCTGGAGTTAAAGTTGTTCTTCGGATAATGAACGCTTATTCGAGGACCCAGCTTTCGGCAAAAGACCAACAAAAGAGGTCGAATTTGATTTTGTCGATTAAAATTCGGCCCTCAGCCGAAGTTTTAAAGCGTATGAAAGCTCTCGTAATATTCATGATGGCCTTCATGTTGAGCGGTGCTTTCCCCTCAAAAGTTCTTGCTGATTTCGCTGTTAAATTTGCGATTGTTAGTAAAGTACGTTTAATTAGCAATGAAATTAAATTCCTGAAAGGTCTTTAACTGAATAGGCATTCCATGTACATTCACATTAATAGGCTGACGGTATCCTTCAGAAGACAAACAATCAGCCTGTCTAGCTTCATATTACTCGAAAAACTGTTGGGATGATTGACATATCCTGAAATGTATCAAAACCATTTTATCCGAGGCCCCATACTGTATTCTCTCCCAATGACGAACGGGACTTCATGGATTTCACGATAAAACTCATTGCAATTAATGCCGTAATTACGTGCGAATGGGCAACATTTTGACAGGAAATATGGGAGTCGTACATCATTGCAAATTTGCTTCGAGTTCCCATAAATTTCCTCTGAAAATTATGATCATGTTACATGTCTTGTCGGTCGTGTGCTATACATCATGTACGCATATGCCTGCGTCGACAGCTAATCCAAGTGAAATGGCACTTGCGAACATACCCGAGCTACCCCGAAGATTCACAAGCTGCCATCTGAGAGAAATGTGAAACATGGCTCAATTCCTTCTAAAGGCTTAATTTAGCTTTTTCAACCCCCTGGTTAAAAACTAAGATTTGCAAAAAGAAATGAAGACAAATTGAGCCAACATTTCCTTGAAGGAAGGATGGGCGAAATGACCTGGCGTGCTTCTATATCTAATGTTTCAACGACGGGAGAATATTGTACTTCCGAAATTAATATACAAAATTAAAATTGGGATATCAAACTCGAATTCTTTCAACTCCAGGAAATTGACCTTCATTTTAATTGAATATTAAAAAATCGGGAAATTGTCAATTTTCAAAGTACACAAGACAATTTCTCTGCAATGAAAACATGAAAAAGGAGGGATATTTTCAAAGTTTTTTTAAATGACACATTTATCAAGTTGCAAAATCGAGCGATTTTTGAAAAAAAATCTCACCAAGCGCAACCAAAGCAACGATACACGTGATCGATAAAGCTTTTACTGCGGAAACTAGCAGTTTAAAAGCTAAATTGATGCTACAGTATTCTCTTCAGTAGAGCCATGATATTCACTTGATAAATACTGTAATACAAGGGACTTATGGGATCTTTTTCCTGCCTGTTGTATTCTAAACGAACTAAAAAACCTTCACAAATCAAAATGCACAACCCTTAGTCGACACACTCATCGGTAGCACATTTTGACGATTTTTTTCTCTTCGCGTGCATCAATTTTCAGGAACAGCGTCGCGTGACTCGCCAGTAGCAAAATGCATGTTCAATTGCTCGAATCTCACTGCAATTTTCGTTCTTTCCTACTCCTTCAAAAAATAATGAAGGCAAGAGGATTGAATCATCAAACGATTATGAAATCGGACAGCCGTCAATCGTTGATCAGCCTCTCTAAAATAAAAATGATCAATTTGTTCAATGACGTATTCTAAGGGCATAAAAACGAGCGAACAATCACGTCAGCTTGGGAGAATTGTTTTGATTTGTAGCCGCGTTGGGCGTTTCTAAATGGTTCAAGGCAATTTCATGTCCCACGAACAGCATGTGTGGCGGTATTTATGCGCGTGTTATGCATAAAATAATAATTTCACAGCCTCAATCAACGCATACAAATCATCCTCTTCCGTTTTTCACGCATCAAAAATTTTAATGGCCGGTTCAAAACTCGCCATTAAGAAAAGGATTAACTGAGGGGGCCTAGGATTTTTTTGAGATTATAGGACAACTAATTAAGTCTCGAAGATATGGTCCACAGATGGTCGAAATTCCGCTAATCATTCAATGTTGAGGGAAAATGCACTATCCAGTTCGAAAATACATGAGGATACCTTCACGAGTGCTTTCCCATGTCCCATTAGCGAAGGCCGAACACGTGTGCAAATGCATTGGATTCATCAGAAAACAGAAGTTAGAGATCATTTGGAGGACATTACACTGAATAACGCAGATGTGGCTGATTGAGAAGGTCAAGAGACGGAGTTCTTTAAAATAACATATCGTTTTCTTATGCCGTAATTAGTCTCAGAACTTATGGACCATCCCTTTCAGTCGTCGGATGTTGGGGTGAAAAAATCGGGAAAGCTGGCGCGAGGCGAAATTCCACGGACAAGGCCGAAATTACTAGGGGGGGGTACGGGCCGGGACAAAGCATTGCATACCAGCTTATGGGAATTTAATGACCGGGGTGGTAGAGTTACTCTCAGGTGCGGTGCACAAAACCGAGCGCGGGTACACACACCCAGTATCATTTTCATGCACAGAGTGGATGTACCAAGTACATGTGCAGTACGAAGTGTTACTCGCCCTCGCGTTCCGATACATTGACGACGCGTTTCTGTGCGCTTAGAAGGGATTGGGAAACGCATTTAATCCCACGCTGCTGCGGACAACGAAGGCTTTAAATTAGACGCCAGCTTGTCAAGTCGCGTTCCTTTCCGACGTGACACGACATACGGGCAGTACGTTTCGTCAGTCGCAAGCGCAGCAACTTCATGCACACGCACGGTCTATTTCCTTCCAAGAAAAATTCCTCTTTTCTTCCGTGTGACGTCACATTTTTAAAAAATTGAGCTGCTTTCATATCCCGTCGCATTGAAACGTGATGCGGAAGTTGAACCACAAGTACTGTGCTCTTTCAAAAGCTGTTATATCAGGTGTTTCAAACACTGTTTCATCGAGGACGTTTTTCGACGATGTCAGCTTCAAATCAGAATTGTGAGAATAATTGACCAAGGATGACGCTACTTATTTAGGCAAGAGGTGAAGCAAAATCAACGAGTATTTGTACATGAATTTCAAAAGGCAATGCTGAAATCAAAGCGCAATTAAGCAACCCAATTCTTCAATCCTCTGCAAAAGTATAAGGAAGTCTTCCGATCAAATCCTCATTAGCAGATAGATACTGAACTTCACGAGCTGAGCCGAAGACGTCATGCAAGAGTGAAAGACATATTTCAGAGTGCATTAGTAAATTATGACTAAAACGAGAAGCTTTCAGAGCATCGACGACTAGAAACGAAAATCTTTCGCTTTTATCATGCGCTCTTCAGGTGTTGCAAGACCCATCGGAATGCACTTCATCCTACAAGCATTTCTCAAGCAGATCGTGAAGAGAGACGGTCTCGAGCGCATCCCGAAACGGCGCGTCTAAAAAGAGCGTTTCCGAAATTGTGCGTAAAAGAGCAGCGAGAGTCTATAAGGAAAAACAGGATAGAAAGAAATCAGATAATTATAAAATTTTGAAAAGTACCAAAATTTCCATCATACGGAAATGAGAATCAAATTATAAAATGAATGAAAACAGATGGGTTCTCTCTCTACGATTTTCTACGAACGACGAATTTTTTTNAAACGGCGCGTCTAAAAAGAGCGTTTCCGAAATTGTGCGTAAAAGAGCAGCGAGAGTCTATAAGGAAAAACAGGATAGAAAGAAATCAGATAATTATAAAATTTTGAAAAGTACCAAAATTTCCATCATACGGAAATGAGAATCAAATTATAAAATGAATGAAAACAGATGGGTTCTCTCTCTACGATTTTCTACGAACGACGAATTTTTTTTGGTGGTCCCATGGGTTTCTCTAAAACGAAATTTCTCGATATAACGACGTTTTTCTGGTCCATTGAATTTCATCGCATAGAGAGCCCACCTGTATCTTAGTTCCAAAAAGCCTCTGATGTGGCCAACCTAGAATAACTGCAGCATTCTATGACTCCGAGGACCGGCAAGTTAAAATTTTGAATCTTGAAAACCGCTTCGGACAATTACTTTTCCGCTCTTTTCAGTTCTAGGCGAGCGCTTTTTTCAGGACGCGATCAAATTTTCAAGAAAAACGCTCGTCATACAAGAAGTTAAGAATGTCAACACATTTATTCATGAGACTTCTGAAATTGCATCAACTTTTGAAGTCTGGGATGTAAGGGGTGACGTTAGTTGACGTTCATTCTTGTCATGCAGTGTAGGGGCGAACTCTTCTTAGTTCCGTGCTATTGTTACTAATAGGTGATGACTGTTCTCGGGTAAGAGAGTTGACGGGCGCTAATTACGCCACCGGAGTTCCTGGGAAAAATCTTTTTCGTCACAGAAGAGCGACACGCTTTATGCGGGAGAAAGTTTCACCCATGAGCCGATTCTGGGCTGCAATGCCAATTTCAAGCTTGTACAACAAGTAGGAAAATGCCAGTTTCACCGAAAGAAAAGCTCTAGTTCGTAGCAGATAAATTGGGATTTGGATGACGTTACACAAATCACATTCTCTTAAAATTTGCGCAATCGGGCTTGCACAAAAAATTACTCCAGAAAACCCTCGCGAATATTTGGGGCGTTAATTTAATTCCCGAAAAGGAAAAAAAAGCCGCACCTGTTCCCTACTTTATTATTCTTTGCCGCAGTTGGAATGCGGACATAACATAAATTTGCTGAATTTTCAACATATCTGTGCAAGGAAACTTTACGTAGACTCAGCTCAAATAATGAAATTGCGATTTGCACCAACGGGGTGTCACAGCAACCCTAAGCGCAGACCTGAAATAACAAAGGCACTTGTAATCGTCTGGGACTCTACGAGCTAAGGTTTTCTCAACCTAAGTTTCAAGGGCTTCACGTGAAGAGAATCCGTTGCCATCGAAGAAGCATAAAGAATCGATATTTTGACATTTCCAAGATGCACAAGATACACAATCGGGAGGAGATTGAATGGGCAGAGGCCAATAGGTTTACTTGTACATTTTTAAAAGATTTGCACGTTTGACCTTCCAATATACGGTTTCTTAACGATTCGTAAGGCATGTATCATGTCTTTAAGAAGCGCTCCATTAAGGGTTCGATTTAAAAAAAAAAGCCTGTGTATCTTTGCTGCTAAAGAACGGATAATCATGAGCTCCGCCAAGAGATAGTAACCATCAGAAACAACGCTTTGATTTCTCTAGCCCTCATCTACTGCAACTCTGGCTCACGAAAAGGATCTTCATCAACCTTCCTGAAGCAACAACGAGTCTGAGTGCTTTTGAGAATGTTCCTGGCTATGGCTGAAACTTCCGCAATGCAAGACAGGACACAACCGCGTTGCTAAGCAAAACGAAAGTCCGGCTGACGTATCGCGTCATTGACGACATTCTTTCATTTGTGCGAATGTGGCCCCCTTTTTTAGCGAACCCGTCTCGGCGATCTGAAGGTTACCAGACTTTCTTAGATCGACTTCCACAGCATCAGTCAAAATAATGATTTTCAACCAGTATAACCTGGGGCACTTGTTTGATGGGACAGGGAATTCGCTCGAAAAAGAAAGCGAGTGTTGATCGAGAACTCCCGAAAACATTTCCTGAACTTGAATTGAAAGCCGCCTAGTGAGTGGTTGCTCAAAGAAAAATAAGCTTTGATTCCGAGTTTGTAACGAATGAACTTCGCAAATTTTCCTTGGCTCACGTTCAGCAAATCGTGCGGCAAGTCCAAAAGGCAAGGAAGACCCTTCTCACGTGTTTCGTGAAACCTGGCACATCGTGAGAGAGGTAAAATCCAAAGATAGATTCAAAGATTCGGAATTTGGATCAATCGACGATGAACTCATGGAACTCAGAACATATGATGACAATGAAGAGCAATCCGAATTTTCCCAATTAATTCGAGATTTCGAATGCCCCGATTTTATCAAACGTCAATTACACGGTCGGCAGTTTTTTATTTATATTTTTCGCCAAACAAGCGAGAAGGGAAAAAACTCAAAATTTGACCAGAAAAATCAAAATCTAAACCATGGATCTTGGAGATAAAATTTTTCGCAATAAAAGGAGCAACAAAATCGGAAGCAGGGAGTCAAACATCAAAACAGTAAATGACTCAATGCACACATTTCACGGGCGAGCTCTCTTACCACAATAATCGAGGGATCAAACATTGTAGTGAAAAATCCGTCGTAAATAAGTTACAGTACACAAGGATTATTGTATGACCTCAATAATTAGAAAGAATCGTACGAAATACCTCGCCGCAAAGTACATCGCTGTAGGCAGTACGCTTGCCAATATAATTCAAGATCTGGTCCACAAATATTGTATCATGAAATCAAGCCATGTGCTATTCAAGACATCAATCGAACGCCACCAACAATAGGCTACCCGTGACATTGTCCCAAGGGGATAAAAAAAAAATATTCAGAAATTAAACTAGAAAAATCCCAACAAGTTTGTGGCTCACGCTGTCCAGAGAAAAAGTTCCTGAATTTTGAATTCTGGTCGTGAGAAAGAAGGAAAAGAACAAAGCGCCGCCGTCACATGAGCTCATTTTTCGTTAGCCGTGGAGAAAGCCGAATTCTCGTTATACAAAGGGGTTGGTAAACCAGCTTTCGACGTTTTCAACGCGCTCGAGTGGAGGACCGCAAAGAATGGGATCAGTGTGTCAAAGAGCAGCGCCGGGAATTTAATTTTAACCAGCTTTCTAGCTGGGGGAACATAACACAGCACTCACATTATACTACAACAGCAAGATCTCGTAGCTGCAAGACTTTTGAAAACACTCCACAAGGGTAAGTGAGTGTGTGGGATTTCGACGCGGAATTAATGCCAGGGAAGTCGGAAAATTTATTTTCTAGCATCACTGATTTATTGTATCCATCAGTTTTAAGATCGTCATTCAGTCCATCACCCACTTTGATCTCAAATCCGGACAAGGAATGTGCATTCTAGCAATCTTATTCACGCTTTTATGTTGGAAGAAAAGTTTCTTTCAAATTCACAAAGGTTCCTCAAGGTGCACATAACATTCTAACAACTGTAGTAAGTCTATATGTCACCCTCGCGAAAAAAAACCTTAATTCCGTTTGCTAAAGAAAACATTCCTATGACCGTCGTGATGGCAGTATTCTTTATTCATGGTTTAATAAGGTGTCGGAGAATTATCCAAAAACGAGTTTCTTTTTTTTTTTTTTTTGTTGCTTTTTTTAACGAAATGCTCAGAAAATGTATTTCCGCTAACCATCGCGGAAAGCTAGCCAAATGCCTTCGATGAGCTTTTTTCCCCCCATGAGCCATTCCCTCAACATATCCCATAAAGATCTTCGACAAGGTCAGCTAACCTTTCGACCGTCACATTTTTCAAATCGCCGAAATTATTTTCTTTCTCCGCAGCGAAAAACACACACAGACGCACTTGTCACCGCTATTCCACGACCGCATAAATCAAAACCCGCCGGGAGCTAATGACGCCAAAGCATACAGTGTACAAAGAAACTCTTTAGTGAATCCAATAGGGCTTTCACGGAAACGACTGGCATTCAGAAAACGAGCTCCGTCATCTTTCGTCGACATCTTGAAAAGCCGATGAAAAGGAATGGTGCGGCATTCACGAACTGCGCATATTCTCAACTTTTGAAACCGTTTACGCAACTTCACACCGAAAAATGAGCCGGAAAATTCCCCTCTCTCATTCTTAACCGGAAAATTAATCATCGGTGTCGGGACAGTCAAAAGCGTTCATTAACCGGATGCTTCTCTGACCCAACCGCTAATGCTATTCAGCGCATCTCAAAATAGCGCGTCGAAAGCAGCGACGTCCTCAAGAGCGCTGTGTGAATGGGCGTGTTCATAAAAGCGTGCGTCCACAGATGTTAGAAAAAGGCCGAGCGTAAAAAACGATGCCAACACATCCCAGTAAAATAAACTTGGCTACCATTATTGATTATACAGCACTAAAATATTCAAAATTTTGGCATTTCCGAAAATATTTCGCAAAATAATATCCATAACCCGATGCAGCAAAAAGCAACGATATCGAAAATGTGTAAACTCATCTGCATGAGCACTGCTTGCTTCGCAGTTTTCCGCACGTGTAACACGCCGCTTTGAGACGCATGAACAGTATAAAACGCAATTAATCATAAAAAAGCATCAGCACCGGAAATTACAGAAACAAGACTATTTACCCATTGAAATGCATCAGCAGACCCATGCGTCAGCGAGTGTGTGCCGTGTCAATTACCACGATGACGCCGCGATCACTGCACGCCAACGGAATGCGTAAATTTGACGAGCGAGACACAAAATCCCCCGCCGTTTGAATTTCATCCAAGCATTCGGAGCAAGAAAAACAAAAACACATTCGTTCCCCCTCATGTAATGCTCAAGCAGCTGTGGAGACGAAGGAAGGGACGGGCCGCAGATGATTACACGGCTCCCGAGTACTAAAACGCACTGCACTTTGAACTTTTCATCACTCTTCCCGGAAATCGATGCAGAAACCGCAATTGGCCATAACTTGAGATGCAATCAGCTTGACACGTTTTCAATCTCACGTCGGATAGAATTTACAGCACTGCGACGTGCTGGGAATATCTGCACCATAATGAGTAAAAAGACCTCGGCGATGAACATCACATGAAATAAAGCGTCGTCATACGAAAAAGTGTACAGGCACTTCACGATTTCCCAAAATAATAGCTAAGAAAACATAAATGTACGCACGAAGATACACTTGCATTTGCACTGTTGCATTTTTTATACGTATATTTTACTGTAACCTATGCATCTGCTTTCCTCAGATTGATTCCTTATTTACGAAAATAGATGAAAATTCATCGCACTTTTTATGCAATCTTTCTCGCACAGAGAAATCGTACGAGTGAAACGTGGCCGCCGCTCGCGTCGAAGAACCACAGCCATCTGCCTTTCTGCTCGCAGCGACGCATTTTCTCCTCCTGTGTATCTTTAATTTGTTCGTGGCTGGGTTCCAAATTTGAAAATAAATTGTTTATTGCATCCAGGTTATGCCTCATTTACGCGATTATAGGCCGCACGTGCGCCCAAAACTTGGTGTTCAAGCTACTCGGGTGAAGAGCCCACGTATGAGGAATACGGTGGGAATTAATCTCAAAATAATATTTGCATGAAAAATGAATTTCAGGCAAATTAGCTGGATTTACTTTCTAATGCAGTACTCCCTCTCTCGCCTCACTGCCCAAAATCAAGACTTGGCCTAATGTTGCACGCGTCTTAAAAAAGGCATGAATACAGTAAAGTACAGATAATCGAAATCTAGAAACAGACCTTAATATTCGCTTCATTTCGCAAGAAAAAATCTTGGACGTTTCACGTGCGTTGCATTCTAGTAATCATTGCGAGCGCAAAAAAAAAAAAACTCGAAGGTCAAGTAGCATTCAGCCTGGTGAGAGATAAGAGCAAGCAAAAAAATAATAAAAATAAAAATAAATCGGTCAGAAAACTCCTGCGGTGAACGGAATTCAGAGAAGGGGAAAGTAGACCAAAATCCTCACTATAACAGGCATCAAGGATCCTAATCACGAGGCCAAGATTACAGTGGTGAAAACTATTAAACTACCTTCTAACAAACCGTCAACGCATCCGCAAAAAAAAAATAACTACAGGGGTAGAACAATAATGCCGACGTAATAATTTTCACGGATACCGCTGTTCTATACGAAAAATACACGATCAGTGGAGGGAAAGAGAATCGTCGCGATCATCCGATGGTAAAGAATAAGGAAGCATTTCAAATTCCGAGGCACTTACGATCGTTTCACGCACCATATTCTCGCCCGCCTCAATTTTTCTACAAATTCTAACCACCACTATAACCGCTTCGATGGCTCCAGAGCAGCATACGCGGAGCCACAGACGTTTTATAAACTGATTGCCTGAGCCCACACAGATATATTGGTTTGATAAAGGAAAATATTCCGTCATCAGTTTAGATTCCCTCGGAAAGCCGCGTAAAATGGGCGACTAACTAAAGCAATTGGCAAAAGGCAGCAGCCACGTCTCACTCGCACGATTTCGGCACTAGAAAAATCAAGTCGAAGCGCGTACATTTCAAATCTTGTACATGTAAAAAAAAATCGACCGAATTTGAAAGAATTAATTTTGAATAACAGGAATATACAAAAGGATGGTATTCAATAGCGGAAGTGACCACTTCCTCTCGCACGCACATTCTCGTTTTACGAAAACATCGCCGCTCAATTCTGCACTTGCTTCGCGGCGCCATAGAGAATCCCAGGGTGGAACTTTGCCGTGAAGATAACTACAGCGAAAAAATGCCACAGAAAAAAATAAAAAATAAACTCGCGGAGAGAAGGGTACTGAGAATCAACTACGAAAAGAGAAAATTCAGGTTAGAGAACGTTGCAGGGAAAGTTCAATCCAAAGAAAATTTAATCAGGCTAGAAACTTCCACGAACAAAAAATAACTTGGGAAAATAAAGCACGACTGAGAAATGCAAAAAAAACCAAAGAAAATTAGAAGCAGCGGGGCGGAAAAGCTGCAACAAATACTTTATATCCTTCAAGAAAACTTTGTTCAACACCAGCGTCGTAAGTTTGAAACGCAATCAAATACATTACAGGCACCAAATAAAAACGAACGTCTGACCTTCTCAAAAATTACCCGCACAAAATGACGGAAATGTGAAGTTTCCTCGGTCATATGCACGACTATGTTGGCACTTGGCAGGATGTTCTTGGGAAAACCTTGAACACCTGCATGTATCAAATGAACCCAAGTTCGGTTGATTCAAAAATGTGACGTTAGTCAAACCCGTCATCATTTGCGCACAGTAAATTCATCACAAGTCATGGTCTATGAACATGTCGATAGAGATTAAAACGTTCGACGCAATTTTGTTCGCGAATACGAGTGCTGAAAATTATTTGCGGCATGACGTGAACATTACATTCCGTGAAAACTCGCTAGTTGTCGAAAAAAAGGCATAAACTCACGTCTCGAGGGAAACCCGCAACATAACTCGGTATTATACTGTATTTACGTGAGGATCTTTACCCTGATGACTTTCAACCTGAATGGGGAATTACGTCCCAAACGGAAAACGACCGAAGGTTGAAGGAAAACATTCTTGACACTGCCACGTTATTGTGATTCTCAGATTAATGAATGATTTTAAAATAATTTGGACTATTGCAGGTTCAATGTCCGAAGCTAACATAGGCAGAAAGGAAATTCAATTAAAAACAACTGACGAGATTTCATCACGGTAAATCGCATTCGAGTCTTATTTTACAGCGGTGATACCATGTGTGACAATCAAGAATCTTTGCCCTTCGTCCCATTCAAACTTAGGAGAAATGGCAACTCGAAAGCAGAAGTGCTCAAAAGACGAAATGCAACAGTACTTGACGTCGCTTAGTTATTAAATCCCCCAAATCAGCAATGATTCTTACAAATACAGTAGCACTATAAGTAACAAACCCCCCGATGCCACTATAAATCCCATAACTGAATTTCGTAAAACATCGCGGGGTATCAACCATACAACTCGCAGTCTAAAGGGACGAAACCCTTAAGCAACAATTTTTCGAAATTAACAAAAAAAAACAGGATTAATGGCTCAAAATGAAACCGAGACCAAGAATGAATGCAAATAGCGTCGGATGTCGCAACCTCACGCTGTATTACCAGAATTCTCCTCCGGGCAGATGACCCAAACCGGTTGCTCATTGACTTTAATTTCTAAAGATCCAGCGAGTAACTGTCATTTATATCTTTAGTCATGAAAAAAAAAAACAAGTAATTCGTCCAGCGGGGCAGATTTGGAACACTTTCGACGAGGCCCGCGTAAAGCAGCAACACAGACACACAAAAAATGCAAAATCAGTTGTTCCGAGTCGTGACGCGGCACAAGCGAAGTACTGGCGGGCCCGACTCGAATTAATTAATCAATCCCCGCGGGCCACGCCGCAACCTATCCCCCACATCCACGTTCGTCGCTTTGCAAGAAACGCCGCAGAGAAAACCCGCGCCGGTGAATTAAATACCGGCACGAAAAGCTCGCCGCGGATCTCACAATCCCCGGCGAAATATAACCGCCGGTTTCCACACCGCTCGAGAACAATGAGTGCCGTACAGGAGTTTCCACGAATCTAATAATTAGCCGGCGCACGGCTCAAAGGACGCTGTTCGAGCCAGTACGCAAGGAATCCGCGCTTTTCTATATATACAGTATATATTTTTTTATTCAAACGGCAATGAAGATACGATTTCCCAAGCTTTCTCTTCAGACGCATTCCCATCACCCCGTCGACAAAAATGCCATTCAACAATTCCAAGAATAAGATAACCGCTGTCGAGAAAGCCATCGCCCCAAAATCATATCTTCAAGAGGGACAAAACACCAAGCCTCAACGTTTGTCACTCTTGCAACATGCATAGAAACCACGATGTCAAATCCTAGAATGTTAACTTCAAAACGCATAAAACTGATTTATGTTTGACATTACGATGCAAAATGATGGAATTCGCAACAAGGAATCGTAGGATTTCTCCACATTGCACGCGTACGTCAATTCCTGAAGTTTGATAAGAACGACAGGAAAATGTGTGCGCAGTAATTAACATGAAAAGATACAGCACAGTAATTTACTTGCCAAGAATGTAAATTTTAGGAAGTTGCTTTCGACATTTCTACTCCGTTTCTACAGTATTTTAAAAATCAGTTGCGCGTGGTAAATGCTAGAATATAAGGTAATACAGTATAGCAATAGTGACCAAACATTTTCGAACGTCCCGCCAGGATATTTTAAAAAATCCGTAACATCGCAAGCCAAAAGCATAGAACGATCAAAATATAAATTAATCAACACTTCAAGATAGCAGTTACAAATCGACACGAAAGCGGAAAGGTCACTGTTCGACAAAAATTAAATCTATAGTGATAGATTTTTGATCTTGAACGCTTTTGTCAATCTTCCCTCGTGAATAAAATGGGTTCGAAAATAATTATTGCATTGCTCAACACTTTCTCCATCATATGATCAATACTTTCTGCGGCATTTCTGCGTTAGCATCTTTTTCGAACGCATCCATTGTATTCCTGATAATTTGCAGGATCCACGCACTGGACTCGCACTATTCCAGAAAAGGGATTTTGAAAACGTTCAAATCAACGGACCGCGAACCTAATCACTTGAATTAAGAGCAGTCACAAGTCCAAAGCTAGTTCAAAACGATCTGATATTCCATAAAAATCCCTGGGGAGATTTAAAAACCGCATTGTTTGCGGAACTTGACGACGGAATGCCGCAGACCTGATTTCTGAATCACATTTCTAGTAAAGCATTCGCAAGCAAGCATTTCTGCGAGTTTTCCTTTCCTCTATCACATGTCACATTCCTCACACACAGCTCGTCTCTGGAATTTCAGGAATTCGTACGCAGCACGAAGCCGACTGATTCAAACCCGACAAAACTTGCTCCACAAGAAAAATATTTCGTAGACAACCGAGACGCCCATATCGTTGAAAAAAGAAAAAAAACTCACAGGTGCCACCACTAACTTTCCAAGCATGCGACATACATTCCATCACAACGATTTCCTCGTCAGAAGAAACAAGAAATTACTAATACAGCGATAAGAAATCTTGCGCCTGTTTTCGATTGATTCAGCTAATCGTGCGAAATACGGCATAAGTTCAAAGAATTAACAGAAAACGAAAGAAAACAAGCTTTTTTTTCCTTTAACCCTCTGATGCGATGAAAATGAAAACTGGCGGAGAAGTCCCCAGGGGAATTTCAAGTTCCTCATTATTTACTCATATGCATCGAAACTTCCACGCAGAACTTCACATGAATTTCACTTTCATAAATTATATTTCGCTCGGCCGACGACGCCATCGAATGTAAACCGCCATTGCATTTATGATCGATCCTGATTTTAAAGCGCACCACTTAGAGCAAACACGCTTTTAAAAAACCCCGATCAGGAGCCACCCGAACTTCAAGACCTCGAATACTACCGCAAATTTCCTCATCTGGCGGAAAAAACAATCCGAGGCATCTGAAATGGCAATGTTGCATTTGGAAGAATGAGCCCGGCATATTAGCTCGACTCAAATAATGGCAGCAAACGAACAACTGACCAGCCCCGTTCTTCTCGCGAAACCCCATACTTTACTGTACAGGGGAATACATCATTAACCAATTCAGTCGAAGGAAAAAAAACGTATTCAAAAAAACAAGGGACACCGAACCTGAGCTGACAAAACAAACTATTAACGAATTCGTCTCCGTCGCGGGATAAGCCAAGGCCGCCCGCTCTCATGTCGACAGGCAACAAAGGGAATTTCATCCAACGCATCCTAGAGCAAACTGCGACTCAATCGGATCCCAGAATCACGATTCTTCGAACCAGATAGCGTCACGCGGTGTCGCAAAAGGGCCAGCATTTTCAGGCCGCGAGTCGCGCTCCAGCCGTCGCCTCCCACAGCGACTAAATCCAATGCGAATTCCATCAAGCGAGATAAAGCGAGCAGACCGAATAATACGCAAAGCATTGAATGCAAGTACTGTACAGTACTATATTGTGCTGTGCTGACGAGAGGGCGCGTTTCCCTTTTAAACGACTGCCAGGGAATCTCCAATGTTAACGAGTCGCGTCGACGAAGCTTCGTTTCCCGCGGACTCATGTCCGACTACAATAATCCGGTTAGCTAACAAGACGGGTCTGCTTTGAGAGTCTTAGTGGCTCATGCCAACTAGCCGCATCTTTCTTCTCGTTCATCAAAGAACCAGCAGCAAAGAAATGACCTAACCAAGTGTTATCTGTTCCAATTCAATAGTTCTCAATCTTCTTGAATCACGAAGATTACGATTTTTAAAATAAATTTCTGTCGCGAAGCGCCTCATGTTAAGCATGCGACCAATTAAAGTTACGACAGTTGAGGTCATTTCCTCGTATGACCCAGTTAGCCTCTTGCTCATTACATCTCCCCTGAAAATTCCGCACGTTCTCGTGTCAGTCAGGAGGTGAGCACTCAAAAGAGCCAGTTTTTCGCTGTGTACAGTACAGTACTTCATTGCTATTTTTAAAAGATTTTTTCCGTTTTCTCGCGTGAAGTGTATTGATTCAATACCCCTGAAAATGAGTTGTAAGGATTGAAAAAAAGGCAAAATAAATGTCACATAAATTCCACTTCGCACTGATGTAAAGGCATCAATTTTGTACAGGGAGGTTTCCACCTGCGCGCTTTTATCTCAGACGAAGTTCGACTGGCTTTCTATCATGACAAGGAAACATTTTGTACATGAAAATAACGTAGTACAGTATAGTATTTAATCAAAATTGATTAATTTTTTCAAGGTGTTCGCGGAGCCTTGGGGGATTTCCGCAGAGATTTTCTTGAAGGAGCACTCAGGGTTCCACAGAGCATGGTTGAATTCAGTGGAACTGTGGTTTCCTATCCCAAGAAAAAGGCGCATTTCATTCGAGTATTGATAGAAAAAAGGATTTCTATGGATACCTATCCCGGAAGAAACCCCGTAAAAACTTCACAGGATTGCATCTCCGTGGCGAGAAAAACTCATTGAGAGCGAAGCCATAAAAAATGCATTGGCGTCCACAGCGTGAAGGCCAATTGCATCAAATCCCTCGCCTCGGGAAATAATTTATCTCAGACACCGGCCATGAAGAAGATACAGCACGATTGAAAAGTACACGGTAGCACTCATCCAGGCGTAAATATTTCCAATGCTCGACATTCCAGCGTTTTCAGAACCTCGCCCTTGCTTATGTTCATGACCAAAAAAGAATTCCGGCTAGCAGCTCACAATGGCTCACAACAGCGTGAAAAAAAACCTAGCTTTTTCCATCGCCTTTAAAATAGAACAGCACACAATTTCGTAACCAGCAGACGAACAAATACTTGACAGGATGACGAGTAGCGTATTTGTACTACTTACCCGAATAAATGCTTGCACCAGACTTCGAAGGCTTGAACAAACTTTCAGCAACTCCTCTTGTCTATTCACTAGGGAATTCAACGCGATGCTTGCTCACACAACACAGCGGAAACCACCAACAGAAAATAATTTTTCGGGTAGGCGTTCATTTCACTGATACACTAGAATAAGAGTTCAAGGGAATGAGAAAGATTACTGCAATGGAGCTAACCCACGCGGACGAGCCGAGATACCTCGCACCATAGGGGAGGAAATATCACGATGACAAAGGAAGCTTAACGAGCCAGTATTTGGCTAGTGACTTGCAGGTGTACGGGATTGCAATACTTGCATCGCAACACGGACGAGCGAGGCACATGTTGACAAATCTTCCGACTTTTCCTCAACCACCCCAGGTGCTTTCTCACTGCGACGAAACAGAAACGAATCAATGCACGCCTACGCTTGCCTAATCAAGAGTTGTTGAAATAAAAACACTGACGGGTTTTCAAGCAAGAACCTCAACAGATACGACGCGGGATTAACCAAGAGCACTTCCCAGAGCTGGGAGAATCACGATCCACGAAAAAAGACAGAGGGGAGAGAAGAGCGAACAGCGGGAAAACATGAGGGTTGCCCTCATTTGGCGGGGGCGTTCGTCGGATCGATCCGCCGCGGACGAGCGACGTGTCGGCGCGGCGTCCGGGCGACGAACTGGATGACGGGCCCGCGCCGTGGTCAGCACTTGTTCTTCGCGCCGCCGTCAGAGTTGTCGTTCACGCCCGGCGACAGATCATCGCTCGGGCGGCTAGCAAGTCTTGGCCGGGGCTCTTCAGTGTTGCAAGTAATTGTCCAATAAAAATGGAAGGGCGTTGAAAGGGAATGTTTAATTTTCCCATCTCCATACTTCCGTTCCTTTGCTGGCTTGGGTTTAAAGATTCATCGACGTTTTCGGCGTGGGGATTACATTTGAATAAAGAGATGAATACGTTATAATTTTTTACTCGTGTACCAGGCACCATTCCTTTAAAATTTTTCAGGAATGATAGAGAACGAATATAACAAAATTTCACATTATAATGAGGCTCGAGACTTCGTTTCTAAATGCAATCGCAAAAATCCGGGAGAGACATTCATAGGGTTGCGTGGCGCAAGCGAATACAGTATACAGTAGTACAGTATTACTGTCTTAAACTTGAGTTTGGCTGTTAGGGTATTCTCTAAAAATTAACTTAGCTGTAAAACCGGGGAAGACTACAAGCCCAATGTGTAGTTGAACGGGTTGTGCACTGAAGCAGGTCAACGGTGAAAAATCCCACATACATTTTCATATAAAGGTTAAATCATCATATACTATACAGTTCTTTTTCCGGGATGAAATTAATTTAGATACTTATTAAAAAATTAAATCGTTTTTTATAGATAAGAACATTCCTTTCCAACCATTAGTGTGCGTAGCACTGGCATGTGAGAAGTCCGATGATGCTTCATAAAAATATTTTGAAATACCCGGAGAAATATTCTCTAACTCGGACTAAATGCGATGATAATTTTTTTCTAGGTACATGCATCGAAGGTACAAGATTTAGGACGGAAGTAAAATGATTGCTTGGAAGTACAGTACTGTAGTGAAACCCCAGCGGAATAAAAAACATTGGACAGACGTGCAACACAGGCTTCTGCTGCAATAAAATTACTCCTTCTCCATCCATGGCTTCGACCCCTGAATCAAACGAAGAGCCAGAAACAAAATTTCGTTAAAATATGGGAAATGATTTTTAAACCACCCCTTAAAGCTAAATGAGACCATTACCAACTCTTATCGAACGAAATCCCGTCTTATTGTCTTTTTTTTTTTTTTTACATCTCGAAGAATTCTAGAATGGGTTCAATTGAAGCTAAATATTGTTTTTAAAAAACTAAAGTTTTTGACAAAGACAAGAGCATGATATGGATCATTCAATGCAACGATAAGTCGATAACGAACCGGTCAGGCTGCTATTCAAGATGCACTTAGACACCGATACTCATCTTCTAGAAATCGCGTATTTCATGTTCAATCGAAACGTTTATTGCGTGACATCACAGTGGACAAAAAACCCCATTAAAACAAAGTATTTATATTCAATATTTTCGTGCTTACGAACTGCTCGTCAAAATGACGAGCATGAAGTTCGTAAGTTCCACTGTTCGGCTTTCCATCTTTCGACAGGGAAGCGATCCAGCATTTTCACCCACGAGTTTCTCGGATGTGAATGGACACCAAAAAGACTGCTGATCAATTCGTATCAGAAAAAAAAATCTAGCTCACAATTTTCCAGCAAAAGTGTAGGATGAATCAAAGTTAGAGGAAGATTCGAACACAAGAATTTACGCAGAAAATATTAAAACATATTGAGCGCTGCATATGAACTTCTTAGCTTATAGTCCAAATCAAAATCAGCCGAAGAATTATGCAATACTATGTTATAAATTACAAGCTAAATTTTGGAGGTAATGTTTGGGGAATAACAAAATTGGAGACTTCTTCTCCATGCCGGAAAAATGTTGAAGGAGCAAAATACTGCATCATTGTGCACGGATAGTTCATTTATGGGCATTCTAGTTCAAGACAAGCCCGAGAGGTATACGTGAAAGATTGAAATTCAGCCACATTGGACTCAGATAATACTTTTTCGATTAGCATTCAATTTCGGTCTAACTTCAGGATGCATCGAAAAAAAAAACGGCGTCTGTTGTATGATAAAAATAACCATCTGCCATCAAAGGGCTGCAGTCAAAGAATGCCTTTGACACCGGGGTACTTGGCCACATGGTAAACCTATGCAGTGCAGCATGAAAATTGGCCAGTTTTATCATCAGTACAATCCCTTTTAAACCCTTGGACAGCGGGAGGTTGGGTTCCAATCCACTACAGAGCCGGGGTTTATATTTTTGGCACAGGGTCATTCGGTTTGATCAAAGGTCACCAAACGGCAGCAGCAGCCGAAGTACAGTACATGATTTTCCCAAGAAGACTTAGACCTATAGTTTTTAATCCCTCAAATGTTCATCCTATATGGTAGGAATGCACAAAAAATGCCATCCTGTGAGGAATTTTTTATTGGTGAGAGAAAAATTTCTTCATGAAGATTCGTCGAAGGGACTTTTCCAGGAGTTTTCTTTGTTGATCAGTATGGTATTTTTTATCGTTCATTTTGTTCCTCTTGGGCACCAAATTTTTTAAATATAGGCCGACTCCACCACTAAATGATGAACAATTATGATAAAAGGTTCAACGATAAAATTCTCGTGAGTCCACATTTTCCTGCGATTTGCCGCGTCAACTGGTCCTGGCCAACAGAACACCGGCCATCGTTTCCCTACTGGGTGAATCAACTCATCCTGAATTTAGTTTGACCAGTGGTAAATGAGAGTCCAAAAATATTATCTGAACCCATTGAGGCTGAAATGCAATCTCGCCTGCCCCTCGGGTTAGTCTTATAAGAGAAGGCTGAAAAATGAACAAGTCCTGTAAAATGATATTTTTTTCTCCATCAACATTTTTCTGAGCATAGATAATAATCTGCTTGATTTTGCCCTCTTGGGCACAAAAAGTTACAGAAATATACTGGCTCCACCGCAAAATGATAAATTGTTATGATAAAGGTGCAATGATGGAATCCCCGTGTGTCTCCGCGTTTTCCTGCGATTTGACGCGCCAGCTAGCCCTGGGCGCCAGAACACCAGATACTGTTTCCCGACTGGGTTCATCAACTCGTTCGTGCGTGCTTTCCCCACGTTGCTCAACTGTGCCCCCGCGGTCGCACGCAATCGCGATACGCGCGGTTCAAGCTGCCCGACAATATATCCGGCGGCGTTCCCGAACACCTTCGTTCGACGCCTCCGCCGCCCAATAAATCCTGCATATCCTCAGTACTCATCTCGTTTGGATGGAGTCGTATTTCTTTTGGATTTCGAGATTGGTTGGCCTGAACTGGCGGCGCTGCGAAGATCGAATCGCAGTTTCCCGGGGTGCTGTTGGCAAACTACGGTCTTCGAATTCGCTTGACTCCAGTTGATTCGTCGCGTAATC
>CAJPEX010000196.1:0-10572 GCA_905338405.1 Notodromas monacha | reverse complement strand
TTTTTTTTTTTTTTTACATCTCGAAGCATTCTAGAATGGGTTCAATTGAAGCTAAATATTGTTTTTAAAAAACTAAAGTTTTTGACAAAGACAAGAGCATGATATGGATCATTCAATGCAACGATAACGAACCGGTCAGGTTGCTATTCAAGACGCACTTAGACACCGATACTCATCCGAGAAGTGGCAATGCAGAAACCAAGATTATATGAATCTTTATAGAAATCGCATATTTCATGTTCAAACAATCAAAGTTCATTGCGTGACATTGTACGATCACAGTGGACAAAAAAGCCCATTAAAACAAAGTATTTCTATTCAATATTTTCGTGCTTACGAACTGCTCGTCAAAATGACGAGCATGCAGTTCGTAAGTTCCACTGGTCGGCTTTCCATCTTTCGACAGGGAAGCGATCCAGCATTTTCACCCACGAGTTTCTCGGATGTAAATGGACACCAAAAAGACTGCTGATCAATTCGTATCAGAAAAAAAAATTTTCGATTAGCATTCAATTTCGGTCTAACTTCAGGATGCATCGAAAAAAAAAACGGCGTCTGCTGTATGATAAAAATAACCATCTGCCAAGAAAAGGCAGCAGTCAAAGAATACCTTTGAAACCGGGGTACTTGGCCACATAGTATAATCCTATGCAGTGCAGCATGAAAATTGGCCAGTTTTATCATCAGTACAATCCCTTTAAACTCTTGGGCAGTGGGAGGTTGGGTTCCAATCCACTACAGAGCCGGGGTTTTTATTTTTTGCACAGGCTCATTTGGTTTGATCAAAGGTCACCAAACGGCAGCAGCAGCCCAAGTCCATGATTTTCCAGGAAGAATATAACCTTTGCTTGGAAGTAGTTTGCAATCCCTCAAATGTTCATCCTATGGTAGGAATGTACAAAAACTGCCATCCTGTGAGGAATTTTTCAATGTTTAGATAAAAATTTCTTCATGAAGATTCGACGAAGGGACTTTTCCAGGACTTAAACTTTTCTATGTTGATCAGTATGGTATTTTTCATTTTGTTCCTATTGGGCACCAAATTTTTTTAATATAGGCCGACTCCACCACTAAATGATTAACAATTATGATAAAAGGTTCAACGATAAAATTCTTGTGAGTCCACATTTTCCTGCGATTTGCCGCGTCAACTGGTCCTGGCCAACAGAACACTGGCCATCGTTCCCCTACTGGGTGAATCAACTCATCCTGAATTTAGTTTGACCAGTGCTAAATGAGAGTCCAAAAATATTATTCGAACCCATTGAGGCTGAAATGCAATCTCGCCTGCCCCTCGGGTTAGTCTTATAAGAGAAGGCTGAAAAATGAACTACAGTAGTCCTGTAAAATGAAATTTTTTCTCCATCAACATTTTTCTGAGCATAGATAATAATCTGCTTGATTTTTGCCCTCTTGGGCACCAAAAGTTACAAAAATATACTGGCTCCACCGCAAAATTATAAATTGTTATGATAAAGGTTCAATGATGGAATCCCCGTGTGTCTCCACGTTTTCCTGCGATTTGACGCGCCAGCTAGCCCTGGGCGCCAGAACACCAGATACTGTTTCCCGACTGGGTTCATCAACTCGTTCGTGCGTGCTTTCCCCACGTTGCTCAACTGTGCCCCCGCGGTCGCACGCAATCGCGATACGCGCGGTTCAAGCTGCCCGACAATATATCCGGCGGCGTTCCCGAACACCTTCGTTCGACGCCTCCGCCGCCCAATAAATCCTGCATATCCTCAGTACTCATCTCGTTTGGATGGAGTCGTATTTCTTTTGGATTTCGAGATTGGTTGGCCTGAACTGGCGGCGCTGCGAAGATCGAATCGCAGTTTCCCGGGGTGCTGTTGGCAAACTACGGTCTTCGAATTCGCTTGACTCCAGTTGATTCGTCGCGTAATCTATCGAGATGGGTTCCTTACAAGCTTTCAAAACCAGATTTTCAACAGTCGAATAAGAAAGCATTTCGGCATTCAGCAGACCAATCTAATACGTCGACCGATTAGACGAATTTTCGAAATCCTCCTTGTCACCTTTTACATCGCCTTTGCAATGAATCAATTTCAAGTTCTCAAAACAGAAGGCTGAACATGCAAACATTAATTCTTCAGCAGCTATAAAACGGGTTCGAATTCACTGGCCAAGTGCCAACTGTTAGAAATCGTTTTAATAACATGTTTATTATAATAACATTTTGAGAACCTCTTCGCATCATTTTAATCCATTATAATGAATGTCGAACGTTGGGACGCAGCACCTATAACGCATAGATCATTAAAAATCACCTTTTTCATGAGCACAAAAATGTGATTGAAAAAATTCCCCGGATTCAATCAAGACGACCCACGCACGTATGGAAACTCGGCTTCATCGCATTCGCCCGAAATTTAAAAACCAAATGCAATTCCTCTTCCAAATTTCATTTTTCCCGTGGCATATCGTACTTTCCAAAAGTCAATTGGCAGCTGAAATCAGGTGTGGCCTCTTCCAGTACGCGGTGAATGATCGCATAAATATTGTACATTTTTCTGCCGAAATCACCGCACCAAAATTGGAAATGAGGAAATCTCCAGGAATTACACCAACAAATATTCTATTCACGGGGTGATTTCAGCCGAAAACGCGGATAAAGTCCACAAACATGTTCTTCCGGCATCTTTCTTTTTCTGAGAATAAAACAATTCGCGAAAGACGCCGAAATACGTATCTCGCGAGCTAGAAAATCGCCTTCGTCGAATAGTCGAAGATATAAGCCGCCAGTCGAGGGAGATGAAAGAAAAACTTTCTGTGAAGGTACAATATATTCGCGTTTCATCCTGTCATATTACTCCCCAACTTATCCAAACGGCATCAACGCGATTTCTCATGGGTACCGTGTTCCATCATCGGGGGGGGGGGGGGGGGGGGGGGGGTGTGTTTGCAGAGTATGGCCACCAGCAGCAGAAAACGGGTTGTCAGGGGGGGGGGGGGGTTACTACAGTACAGTAATCCTTTTCTGCTCGGGAACAATAACGAGTCGAAGCCAATTGGAAGAAGAGGAAACAATGGAGTTGATTGTAATCCATCTCAGTACTGTATTCTCTCATATCCCCGGAACTCCACCGGTTCATACAGAAGAAAAATTGAACAGATTTCCTGAATCAGACTGTGGTACTGTACTGACAGCTTCGGATTTTCAGACATCCTCAGCGTTAGATGTCGGAAGCATGCGAATGAATGCGCTCGGCTTCAATTCCCGGGCAGTAAAAGCTATCGATTCCCGTTTTCCATGGTTTCGTCGAGCGGAAAGGTGACCTTGCGAACTTCATGTCCGAAGAAAATACGAAAAACGAACTTCGCCTTCCCCGAGAGATTGTAAAGAAAATACGAAAAGCGATTTTCGCTTTCTCCATCAGGGAGATCCATTGTTTGGTTTGCGCAATTCAGAAAACGTGAAGTAGAAGCTTGATTTCAATTCTTCCGATTTTTCGAGTTTTAGTTTCAACACTGGGGAAAATGGAAACAAGCGCGCTCCTCTTTCATCTCGAATTAATCTTCTAAACGGATGAAAAAGCTACTTTTCGATGAAACCAATTCAGAAAAAAACTTGCTGATGGATAAGGTGGATTCCGTTCGCAATGATAAACGGATGACAAAAGAAACTCCAGCATGATATTTAGTTCAATGTAGAATTTTCCATGGTAGAACATATGTCATGTTTAAATGCACTCATTTTAAATGGTCAGAAATAGCACTCTAAAGTTCACAAGATAGTCTACGAATTTTTAGACTTCCCCATCAGAAAAATATCAACCAGCATCTTACATTTCTGAAAATCTTCCAGTCACATCATCTCCTCATCCATAGATGCAACAACGCTATTCGCTACGATTTTCTTCAAAATTAAATTATTTTTAGATTAAATTAAATGAATTTAATTACCCATGTAGCATTATATACAGTACTAAAAACGGTGACAAACTTCAATCTCTCTTGACTGCCATCTTTGCTGGTGAATGGTGCCCATGCAGTGGAGTCAAGTGTTTGAGTTTCAAAACTTAATGATGGCTCGCTCATCTTTCTAGTGCATATTCAATCAGCATGCTACCGCTGGTCGTTGCAAATCATAACACGGCAAAATGGCACGGATGTAATTACAAATGCACAATAGCAAACTTCAACTGGAACTGGTGGAGCTGCTTGCGTACGTTTCCCTTGTAAACAGGCCCCATCCGGTACAGGTGGCACGTTTACAGCGACGCCCAGCGCTCTGATGACTTATCTGCAACACCTCATTGTCCTGCCCTGGCGTCCCATGCGTAATTACTTCATTCCGCCATGAAACATCCTCTGACCTTGATTTCCGGGCACAGCGACATTCATTCCGGGGGCTTAATAATCCCGTGGAGGTCGTTAGGATAGTCTGGCTAATATGAGACTCCCGAGAAGGGGCACATGCGTACGTACGCAGCTGCGTACACAAAAACATCGCGTGACCGTCTCTATACTCACCCCAAGGACCAGCAATCAAATAACTCAAATCTTCCATTCGTCATATTTTAAAACCCACGAGATAGCGGTGGAAATTATCCGGGACGCTTTTTTACCACGCCCCGACCGTGCGAAAAAATTATCGACGATTCCCCTCCAAGACAAATAGGACAGGCTGAACAGGCGCAGAAAACGCCATAAGGGCATAAGGCATAGCTCAAGCGCAGTTCCGGAAACCGCACAATCTCTCGCGCGAAGAGATTTAATTGCACATCAAACCGTGAATGATCGAACACAAATTAATGCAACGAAATTGCTGCACGTTCCTGTCCGAAATATCTACGTAGCCCAATTCCTTCTTAGCTAAATTAGTCGATTACTGCAAAGGATGTAAAAATACGGGGGCAGTGTATCAAGTTATCACCAATCAAGAAACTAAATTCTAGGATTTGAAACTTGAGCCGTGTTTTGAAGGAGAACGGAAGTGCATTTTATGTACTGTACAGTACACAATGCGCTATAACTGGATATGGTGCAAAGAGGAATTCGTAATAAAGTACTGTAATACTCTAACGTATTCGTAGTCTTCAAAAACTTTCCCCACATGCATGACTACAGTATTTCAGATGCTTCCTTCAACTCAGCTTCATCATGTCTTGCATTTATATAGTCCTGTAATCGGTGGTCCAAAAGGCAATCAACACGTGGTACTGGGAATAGCAGCCCATGAAAAAAAATTGTAATTGAAGGTTCCAGAAATTTGAATTCTACATCCATATCTAACGCTATGCTAAGCTATCTCTGAACTTGAATCACAAGTGGAAATACGGATCGCTCGGGTAACTGTAGTAAATAGACTTGAAAATCGTTAAAAATGGAAGTACAGTAACGTTTGGGACTTTAACAGAAGACTGAATTAAATGAGTTATCTTGGTAATCGAAGAATCAGGCGCAAAACAGGTTGGTACTGTATATGCAACAACAACAAAAAACGTATAAAAATAACGCAGAAGTAAGGCAGTCATCAGAAATTGGATAAAATCTGCGCAGCTGCCACCAAATGGCCAAAAGCAACATAGCAAATTTACAACCGAAACTCCAAAGACGAGGGAAATATCTGTACTGCACCGTATACAGACTCAGATTAGTTCGGAAGCGTACTTCAACTTGTTCAACCAATCAAAGTCGTATTCAGATTCCTGAGGCAGACAGAGGAAACCCATGGTTGCAACGTGCAACCTTGGGAGGACAGCTCAACAGGAGTGGAGTGTAATCGAAATTTCATCTCGTGCTTTTTTTTCACAATCGAAAATACTGTACAGATTACTCTTTACCTTGCCGTCAGATATAAATACTGCATCAAATCAAGTACTGTACTGTACAAGACGCGCATCATGCTGAAATTCACTTAGAAGTTCGTGTCTTACGCTCGACGGTGTTGAATATTTGCACGCGAAGTTATCGCATCTGCAAGCTTCAACAGACTCACATTTAATAAGAAATTCTCAAAAGACAAAGTATGAATCCATGACGATCATTTAAAAATAAGCTGATTATCCTGCAACAGCGAAGCGATCACGAATGAAGGGCGCATCTATCCAGCCACGAGCCACCCAGGAATACAATCAACTTCTCTCAGAAGTTAAAAGGAAGAATGTTCGAACTGCTCAACACATACAGAGTGGACCACAGAGAAATTCTTGCGGAAAGTTAATTCATTGATTCCACCGACCGGTCCCAGATTGACAATCAACAAAAATCGATGGGAAATGAGTGCGAGTTTATCGCAGGTTCGCCTGAAAATTTTGATATTAGCTTGCTTGGAAGATCAAAAAGGTAAGTGTGAATCTTATTCATCACGTCTCATGCATTCCAGTGCATGCGGTAAGAACTTGACGATAGGCATACGCAATCAACTAACAGGATGACGTCGAAAACGTAGTCCCAGAGGGGAAGGTTGGTTCTCGGGAAACAAAAACCCGGTTTCCGCGAGCACGGACATAATGAAGGCTATTACGTCCGCACAAAGGGGTGCACACGGATGCGCTCCTCGACCCATGGCGGGAACCGAAGGGGGGGGGGGGGGGGGGGCTTGATGGCTTGAACGTGACGTAAGTTGCTGGTCCCTTTGGGGGGGATCCATGGGCACTACATGCACTCCCATTAACGGCAATAATGACGAGGCCTCCTAAGAAAAACCCGTGACGCGCAATTGTGGGCAAGTACCATTTTCCGGCTTCGATCCTCTTTCACCTTCGAAGTTTCGCAGGGAAACGACACAAACCACTCTTATTGAACTTTCCTTTCCTTTTTCCTGAGGATTCTCCCGAAAGTTGATCAACCGCAAGTCACGAGACTCATTCGCAATAATGGAATGATAAATTCCTGTTCTCACGCACCAACACGAAAATCATCGCAGGTTAAATCCTTGCTCGAGCTTCCCCCTGCATTTCTTTAAAACTGTTCCATCTATTCAATTTAATCGTCTAACAATCTTGACTCTTCAAACCAAATACTGTCTTCAAGTCATCCCTTATAGTTCATAATACCAAGCTAACCTTCGTAACCAAGAGAGGGTTGTCAGATGTGCCCATGAATGCTAACACATTGTGCGGGCAAGGAAAACCTCACCCCAGTATGGATTTCATGCATCGGGGCTTTCAATTTACGCTGGTAAAAATTACGATGAAATTACAGACGAAAACGTACCAAATAATGCAAAGGGATGGAGTAAGTATCACTCAAATGAAATGTAACATGAACACAAGCACAGAACAACATTTTAAATCAGGGCCGTATCGGAATTCTTGAGAGACCGCGCATGATCGAATCGAAGTCAATACTATACTCGAGAGCAGCGTCCAAAATCCGAGGGACTTTTCAATATGCCCCGAGGGCCGGGCGAAGAAGACAGCTGGGCGCAGTCCATCACCTACAGACATGAACTTGAGGGCAAAAAAATTGTTCACGGGGCAGCTTTGCGGAGGGTCCATGACCGAGTGAGCGAATTCCTGCGAGATTTCTCAACAAGCAACGAGATCCGGTCCCGGCGCGGTTCGTCACGATTATTATGCACCACGCTTTCCCACCGGAAAAAGTCCGGTAACATCATCTTACGCACGCCATCTCAACATGTGGCGGAGGTACAAAGCGAACCTTGATAATCTAACAAGAGCTGGGTCGTGCAACACAAAAGCCATTAGAGAACTCGAAGTGTATTTTCAGATCTTAAATGATATCATACACAATCCAGATTCTTAGAGCCGGAAAACAATAAGAATTCAGCGTAAATAATATACTGTACCTCGTTCCGTACCTTCGGATGAATGCTCAGCTTTACTAGCAGAAATAGGAAAGACAAGAAGTGATTTCGCGCGTCTTTAATCGCGGATCATTCCTGGTATCCATACAAATTTTCAACACAGCTCAACACAACATCCATTCATTTCTATGCAATCACCTGCGTTTAATATTTTTTTCCTCCAGCACAATGCTTTTTCAGCCAGAATTGAATTGCGTTTACAAGATTTTATCCTCAATCGAACTACAGGTTAATTATTTATTGCGGATTATAATCTCGGGCTTCAAACGAAGAGATTATATTAAATCGGTACAGTTTCTTAAAAACAGCTTCCTTTAGGAAATAAGAATAAAAGCGGGGGTCACTTTTTCGGTACAGTACATTACCGGAAGTTTCGGATACTCTTACACATGCGACATACCCTAGCCTAGGTTGAGTTGAACAAAAGCCCATAAAATGCCGCGATGACAGCAATTATAGTACATTGAGTAATGAATGAATCAACAGCGGGATAGAATATTCACGTCCAGCGCAAAGGTCACGGTGTCTCCGCAAGATAGCAAGCCATAATTTTCGTAAAATTTCCTTGAGCTGTTCTTGACATAGCGGATATTTTCAAGTTCACGCAAGAAAGAATAAATTTCTAAAAAGGAGCTAATTTTGATGTGAGCAAAAAAGCACCAGCAATGAAATGCAGAGCCTCACATTTACGACCCATGTGCGTTGTTTGTTCATTTAGGCTTTTTATTACCTCTAGCAATCAAAAATCTGGACGGTTAAAGGTCTGTCCGTAAATTGATTTACAAGAGGATAATGCTCACGATTTTTTGCGTATTTCTGCGTATAACGACGCGGGTTTACTCTAAATGCCATCCAGGAACTCGCTGCCATAACCTGTAGTTTTCCTGCGGCGGTTTCATGTTCTACGTCCGGCCTTGGCCATCAAAATGTGACCGGACCCTCGCTGGATACCAACGTTGCCCAGAAGCAAACAACTTCCCATAGATACGACGGAAAGATAAGAGCTCAGCCGAATGTATCCAGTGTTACCGATCCACCTGTTGGTTAATGCATTTACCTTTTTTTATCCAAATCTCTCGCAACGTGGAACCTCACAAAAGTCGTAAATTTGTGTGCCAACATTCGCATCGATCAAATCCCAATGCTAGGCTTCGGCTTCAAAGTACAGCTCTCAGTGGTACTGGGGTTTCAAAACGACGCTTTTCCCAAACTTGGCGTTTCCAGACGCTCCAAAAAATAAATAAGCGTAGGAATAATGATGTGAGCATTGTTGTAAGACCAGAAAAGTATCAACTGCTTATTAGGAAGTGCTGAAAGATTGTTCATTGATTTGGTGAAGAAGAAACCTTGTTCTAAATCTGAAAACCTTTCAAGGGTACTGACCTAACTTAGCTGAACTGCATGATAGTCAGATCCGAACCGATACACTTTTCTGGACAAGTAAAGTTTAGTTATGTTCTGCGTTTTAGGCCTTCGCTGCTCTTCGCACATGCGATTTTTTGGTACACGTAGTTTTGAACCCGATCTCTCGTTCTTTGATATGTCTTCAAATGTCTGGCCACGAACTCACGATTCGTTGCCTTGAAGAAAATTTGAAAAAAATCGAATAATGAATTTTCAATAAGGAACAGCAGTTGAGTAAAAAATTGAAATGAAATACACCTCGGGAATATGAAAGGTTGCAATCAAAGAATGGCAATATTGTACAGTATTTACGTTATATATTTTATGTCGTTCACGAGTACAGTATAGGCCGAAATCAATGTTCCGGTGGCCATTCGAAGAACAGACTGTAAAAAAAACTTCCGAGGAAAACAGCGAAAACATACATATAAAAATTATTTCGTAAAATAATTTAGATCGGATTAAGTTGGTCAGCAATCCATGCAACACTTCAGGTAGCCAAAAAAATCTAAATAATCATTTGCGAAAACGTCTTCCGAGTGCTTTTACTGGACCAAACATTTTTACCGTCGTAATTTCCCGTGACTCGACACAATTCCCCAAATATGGGCCGCACCCAGTTCTAAAGTTTTATTTTCTCTGTGAAAGTAAATCTTCGCGCAAATGCGATATTTCGGTATGGGAACAAACTAGTGCAGTGTAATTTCCCGTGACTCGACACAATTCCCCAAATATGGGCCGCACCCAGTTCTAAAGTTTTATTTTCTCTGTGAAAGTAAATCTTCGCGCAAATGCGATATTTCGGTATGGGAACAAACTAGTGCAGTTAAAATGGCATACTGTACAAGTAAAATCTCGTTGCAGCGAATGCCGTCATAACGAATCAATGGAAACAACGATCTTGTTTTTTTCTGTCCCTGTCCACGAGACAGAGCTTTTTTCAAATTTCATTTTAACGAATTTTCATTCAAAATTAAGCTTTTTTAAGGCCCCAACACGCTTCGTTGTTACGAGATTCTATTGCTTTCAATGGTCATCTTACACTAGAGGTTCTGAACACCTCATACGAGAAGGAAGAAGACCACTCAAGTCGGGCTTCAAAATTGCTAGCCCAGACAGCGGCGTATACACCCGGGGCTACGGAAGGTCTGATCCCATGAGCCATCAATCATCGCGCGCCCAGAAAAATCCATTTCATCACATTACCTAGGAATCAGCAGCCAGACGATTCTCCGCTGTTCTTCTAAGTGGAATCCGCGGTCAGGCGTTTCAAGGAATATATCCCATCGACGGTCCTGTCGCTAACAAGCAGAGCAAGAAAAGCAGCTCTCGCACAGCAGATCGTCATTTGAATGCGGCGGGATTAAATGCGC